>OVAP01000059.1:37756-61455 GCA_900406295.1 Aurinia saxatilis | reverse complement strand
ACGTGGATAGCCCCAGAGGCTTAACCCTTCAAGTTTTATAGTATAAGATTTGGTAATAAATTGGTAAAACAAGATTTGAAAAATTGTCATGAACATTTTCTTTTTGTGAGAAAACGTGAACCCCAGAAAGTGTATGGCGACCTGTGCAATTTAAATAAGTATAATATAAGTAAAAAAATAAATAAAGTAATCATACCACTTTGCGGATCTTTCTGTATTTATTGTATAAATTCTACGGATCTTTAGACATATGTACTTGCAACTCTGATTGATCCGTACGGTGCACACAAACCGATCACTCTTTTCATATGACGAAATTAGCCTCGTATTTGTTCCGTAATTTACCATTTCGCCCTTTTCCCTGCGTCAATGGTTCTTGGAATAATAATTATTTTCATTTTGCTGGTGGATTACAGAATATATCCTTCTTACATAGCTTTATCATTTTAATAAATATGTGAATAGATTCTGAATTAGAATAAAAATGACCCAGTTAGGTAATTTATTTTGAACGAAAACTGAAATCAAATTTATGAATTCTGAATTACATAAATGTACCAATTCATGACTTATAAACCGAAACGTGTAATTTCGAAATTTGATTGTTTAAACCAAAACGGTACATGAAACGTGTGCCACGCAGGTTTCTTCCGTTTTCTCTCTGAAACACAGAGGCGTTTCATTTGCAGATATCATCGGAAAAATAAAACTCAAACTTTTTTCATTTTATTAACTCAAGTTGATAACACGATCGACGTTTATATTATTAATTACCTCTCTGAAATTAGTGTTCTTATCAGCTAAAACAGAGTTTGACAATAAGAAAGAAAAACTGGTATGTATATTTACAAAATCGAGAGAATAAAAGTAACCAAATATATATTTGAAATTACTCTGTAGTACCAAGTATTAATTCATCATCACCAGAAGCAGAAGAAACGAGAGACGCAACGAAGTCATCATCCAACTCAATGAAACCGAACCGGAGCGTCTCCACCACGCGCTCGAAAGCGATGACGTGGCAAGGAATATGAAGAACACCTCTCTGAGCATAACCGTACTCCTGAGCTGACCGGTTAAGCAAACCGACGAAAACCGGATGGTTGAGTAGCTCAGCGCTCACCACGAACCTCTCCATCTCGTCGCCGACGTAGACGGGAACGTGACCGGCGGGGACGGTGTAGCTGACTCGTCTCGCAGGACAGATGGACCACGGAGGAAGTGGAGTCGCGTGGGGACGGTGGTGGATACGACGGATGCGGAAAGAGGATCGGCGGATGGAGAACTCGGTGGTGGAGGAGGAGGAGGAGGAGGAGTCAGCGACGCGTGAGAGGCGGCGGATTAGGTGTTTCATTGTTTAGAGTTTTAAAATGAGAGGAGATAGAGAGTGAGAAAGTGAGAGGAGGGGGTTTAATAATGATAATTATATATAAAAAAGAGAGAAGAGAAGACATGAAAAGGGGATGACGAGAGAGTACAGAGGCGGTACTTGCCAGGTACAACACCCCCAAGATCATTTTTAACTTCCTTCCACAAGACTCCATTTTTATATACTCAAAATATAAACATATATATATATATATATATATAGTAATTTTCAAGCTTGATACAATTACAAAAAGTCGAAAGAAAACAGGAAAGTGTGAAAAATATAGGTATATATATATATATATCTTACTCCATCTTTTTTATATTAGTTGAGATTTTGCATTTTTGAATACCATTTCCAAAATAATTCAATTTATTATTTTATATAAATAAAATATGTTTTATCATCAACTCAAAAAACTGTCAAACCAGTCACAAAATAATTTGCTTAACTAAAATAATCAAAAACAATAAAATATATTAATTTTACATATAAAACATCACTTACCAAAGCTATTTTTTATTATAAATAATATATTTGCTAGGGTTTAAGATTTTAGGATTTAAGGTTTAGTAAAATTATAGAGTTTATGATTTTTTTAGGGTTTATGATTTAGGGTTAAACCCTTATAAACTTAGGATTTAATTTTTAATAATTATTAGGGTTTAATTGTTAAGATTTAGGGTTTATATATTTAGGAGGTTATGATTTATTAGGGGTGTGAAGACTTTTTATGGTTTAAAACCTAAACCCTATATCCTAAACCTTAAAACTCCATAAATAGTTAATATTTAAATAGAGGTATTTTAGACTTCTTACAGAAAAAATAACTAAAAGGAAAGAAGGTGGATATATATGATTAATGAGATAAAAGTGGATATATGTGGTTAAGCCCCATATAAAATATGCTGGATATTTGAATTTCTTAAAAGTATACTATTTTATTACAATTAAAATTTTATGGATTTGGGTTTAGTGTTCAAAACTTATGATGTAAAATATCGTTTATTATATACTATTTATCTATTTTGATGTACATTTTAGAGTAATTTTTGAAGTTTTTATAACCAAAAGTGGATTAACTGATGTTTATTGGTTACTCCGTTTAGCTCAAAATACAAATCACATGCCAGATTATTGTTACTTTATGTAATTGAAACTGCAGATTCACGTCATCATTTTGCTAATTCCCCCTTGTTGCGGGACTGGCAATAAAGTCTTTGATGGTAAACTCTTACCTATCTCATTAAATAATTCTTTTTGTTTTGTTTCATATATGTGTGGATATTAGTGGTTATTAAATTACACAATTGAGCTAGTGAAGTTGAGACCAATCAAATGGAATAGTCCGTGATTTTGTTTAGCATGCAAATTCGAGTATGATTAAACAAGTTGTTCTACGTCATCACGGTCAAAGATGAAAGAAACAGGAAATGTTTTGAAAAACTTTAGTATTTATGAGGTTGTTGGACTAGTAGAGTTCAATTTAATGAAATAAAATTATTTTCAATGATACTTTTTTTCCTACTGTAATCTGGTCAATAAATTACAGATGGTTGGGTGAAATAGTTTTCAACATTCTTTAAAATTACAGAAAGACCATAGAGTCAAAGAACAAATTTTTAAAACAAAAAATAATCATTCAAGTCAAAGAAAATAGTACAGAAATGAAGTTTGGATTGAAAATAAACTGCCCCCCTCCCTTTGGTTTTGTGGCTCACTTATTTTACCAGGATTCTTGTTTTTTTTTTTTTTTTATTACAGGAACACAGAAAACAAAAATTCCTATTAAAAGGAACAGAAAACATAAATCCTACTCCCTCTGTTTCTTAAAAAATGTCGTTTTAGAGTAAAAATTTTGTTACATTTTAAGTGTCGTTTTGGCTTTTCAATGCAGATTTAATACCAAATTTTCAATTTTATCCCTATTTTAAAAGTATATTAATTACAAAAAACAAAGAATATAACTTATTAAATAAGGATAAAATAGAAAATTGAATGGTTTTATTAATTTGTGTGAAATGTGTCAAAACGACACTTTTTGAGAAACGGAGGGAGTATTTCTTTTGCTTCGTGATTTTGTGTAACTATTAAAAGGAACAGGAAATATATGTTGTTGGTGTTATTAAAAATACTTCTTGTTGCTAAACGTTATTTACATGTTTTTCTTACGTACAAAGGCTTCTTTAAAAAAAATTTGTTTAAAAGACCAAATAGTTTTTTTGGAATTGTCAAAAAATACTAAAATAGTTACAGCTAGATATAAAAGACATGGAGGCAGAAACAAAAACAAAACATCGACCGAATTAGAGACACAGTCGACAAGTTGTTCACGACACTCTTGTCCCATTGCATTTTGGATATTTATATAATTTTGTTCTTTAATAAAAATGTTACATTAACCAAATGGCATGCTTACATAAAAACAAAAATGAAATCTAAAACGACATGTTTCATGGCCTTATATCACGGCTTTTCTATCCACAAAATCTGATGCAGGACATGAACACATACTTAGCTTTGGTTTTTTTTTAATTTGGCTTTTCACTATTACTTTTTTTTATTTTTTATTCATATAAACGATATTGATATTTCTTTTTAAATAGATAGTTCTCAAATTCAGTTCCTTGAATATCTAAGATTTTAAGAGACTATATATATAGTTGCTTCTTGATTTGTAAGGGGACAACTTTTATCTTTGAATAAACATTAAGCGTGCAGCTTTCTTTCTCTTGTTCTCGACTAGACTCATGTCTTAACAAACTCAAGTCGCGTGTCTTTGTTTGGGATTTCATAGACTAAACAATCGAACACCGCAAACCTATCCTTCTTCTTTTCGTGTACCTAAAGTTATACCTTGATCTACACCAGTTGGTATCAGATTCCAGCAGCTTTGATTTCTCAATTCAAGCTCGGTCTTACTTATCGCCATGGTTCCTCGCAAAACTCAGTTTGAAGAACACCGTGAAGAACTCCAACACATGTTGGAAACGTTTACAGGCGGCTTGCAGACGGCGTTGCTTACGGCAGTAGAGACGGCTCTCCACACGGTTCTAAACAACCGTGACCGTGATGATCGTGACCATGACTGTCATGATCGTGACCGTGTCGACAATGTCAAAGACAGTGATGGTGAGGCCACCGATGTTGAGGAGAATATCTTTGCTCCTCCTTTTCGCGGTCGTCGGGATGATCGTGGAAGGCGTGGGGTCTTCCAGGGGAACAATCGGGCTGGTCACGGCGGCATCCGTGTTATTGATCGCATGGTAGAAGCTCGTGATAGGCCTAACTCACATTGGGAGTCCGGGTTCAAATTAGATTAACCTGAGTTTACTGGTTCTTTGAATGCGGAGGACTTTTTAGATTGGCTCAATATGGTGGAAGAGATCCTTGACTTCAAGCAAGTCCCTGAGGATATGCAGGTGTCGCTGGTTGCCACTCGGTTCAAGAGTCGTGCCTCAACATGGTGGACACAACTTAAGGAGACTCGGCGTCGGGCAGGCAAGTCCAAGATCGACTCTTGGGAGCGTCTTAAAAAGTATCTCCGACGTGGTTTTCTCCCGTATAACTACGAGAGGACGCTCTACAATAAGTTGCAAATCTTCGACAAGGGTCTTGTACTATCGATGAGTATGCGTCTGAATTCTTTGAGATGGTGGCACGGACCACTCTGCTTGAAACCGAGGATCAATTGGTTTCACGTTTTCTTGGCGGTCTGCGACAACAACTAAAACTCCCGCTCCAACAGTTTAATCATGTGTCGGTTTCGGAAGCTCATCAACGAGCTATCGCGATGGAGCAGCAATACCGGTCCTCTTGGTCTGCCTCAGGTTCGCGTAATCGGCTTCTTGCGTCGTCTACTCTGCCTCAACAAACGGATGATTCAGCTCCTCGTTACATCTCCGACAAACCCGCTGTTCGCGTTGAGCCGATTGCATCTTCTTGGCCACCTCGTACTGGTGCCTTGAGATGTTTTAGTCGTGGTGAACGGGGACACATCCAAACAGCTTGTTCTCAGCAACCTCGTAGGGGATTGACCACTCAAGATTCCACTTTTGATCATAGCCCTCAGTTTGATCATTATGAATCTGACTCCGACCAAGAAATTGATCTTATCAGTGGAGATACGGGTCCCCTTGCTCAGGTGTTGGTTCTTCATCGTAATTGCTTGCTTCTGCGTGCTCCACAAGAATCTTGGTTACGCTCGGCGTTGTTTCGTTCCACATGCACCATTAGAGGTAAGCTTTGCAAACTTATTATTGATTCTGGTAGTAGTGCAAATGTAATTTCGCAGGAGGCTGTGTCTAAATTGGGTCTCACTACGAAGCTCCATCCTTCTCCATACCGTTTAGCTTGGCTTGACAAAGGCTTCAAGATCTCTGTTACCCATCAAGCTCTTGTAGCATTTTCTATCAGTTCTTACAAGGCTTCGGTATGTTGTGATGTTGTTCCTATAGACGCTCGTCACCTTCTTCTTGGTAGACCATGGGAGTATGATACGGATGCTACACATCGGGGGAGAACTAATACTTATAGTTTGGTTCACAATCAGCATACTATCACCTTACTACCCTCACGTGAGCCGCATGACTCTCTGCCTACCGTCAGTTCCGACATTGCTTCTGGCATTACTCATAAATCGTTACTCACTCTTCCCAAGGCTAAGTATGAAAAACAACTTCGTGATGTTGATTACATTTGGGCTCTCGTCGCGGCTCCGACAAGTCCTGAACCCCCCCATGAGGATTCCACCGACCTTTACTTCTTTGCTCGACAATTTCTCCGATGTCTTCCCGGCTGAGCTACCTCGTGACTTACCACCTCTGCGAGATATTCAACATCATATTGACTTGGTTCCCAATGCGGTTATGCCTAATCGTCCTCATTATCGAATGAGCCATCATGAACATGATGAGTTGCGTCAGCAGGTTGAGGATCTTCTCGTCAAGGGCCATATTCGCGAAAGTTTGAGTCCGACTGTTGTTCCCGCTCTCCTTATTCCCGAGAAATATGGGTCTTGGCGGATGTGTGTTGATAGTCGTGCTATCAACAAAATTACAGTCCGCTACCGCTTTCTGATCCCTTGACTCGATGACCTTCTTGATCAGGTTGGAAATGCCTCTTATTCACCAACCTGGATTTAAAGAGTGGTTACCATCATATTCGAATTCGCCCTGGTGATGAGTGGAAGACCGCTTTTAAAACTCGGGAAGGGCTTTTTGAGTGGATAGTCATGCCTTTTGGTCGCTTTAACGTGCCGAGTACGTTTATGCGCGTGATGAATCAAGCTTTACGCCCTTTTATTGGGAAATGTGTTGTCGTTTATTTCGACGATATCCTTATTTACAGCACCAACTTGAAGTCGCATTTGTCGCATCTAGCGGACGTGCTTGCAGTCCTTTGCCGAGACAGGTTCTATGTGGCTCATCATAAATGTGTATTTGGTGTCTCTCAGGTCCCGTTTTTGGGTTATATTGTCTCAGATAGAGGGCTGGTTGTTGATCCAAACAAGGTGGAGGCAATCCGCACGTGGCCGATACCTCGTTCTATTGGCGATGTTCGTAGCTTTCATGGTCTTGCGTCATTTTATCGACGCTTTGTGCCTCATTTCAGCAACATCACCACCCCCCCTTACTGACTGCATGAAAGGGGCCTCTTTCATGTGGACTCTTGCGGCTAATGCCGCTTTCGAAGCCATTAAAGCTTAGTTGTTGTCCACTCAGATACTCGCATTACCTGACTTCTCGATGGTCTTTAAACTTCATAGTGATGCTTGCAAGCTTGGTATTGGTGCAGTATTAAGTCAGCAGGGTCGACCTGTCGCTTTCTTTAGTGAGAAAATTGCTGGTTCTCGAGCTCGGTACAACACTTACGATGTTGATTTTTATGCCATCATTCAGGCTATCAAGCATTGGCGACACTATCTGTTTCACCAAGAATTCATCTTGTACACCGACCATGACGCGTTAAAGCATTAAAGTAGTCATGACAAGATTTCGTCACGACATGCATCTTGGATAGCCTTTTTACAGCAATTCACCTTCGTGATTAAGCATCAGTCCGGGCGTACAAACAAAGTCGTCGATGCTTTGAGCCGGAGACATTCTTTGTTAGCAACACATCGGGTTTTTGTCCCCGGTTTTGCTGTTTTTGCCGAACTTTACCCGTCGGATCCGTTTTTCGGTCGCAATTGGTCTCTTTTGCAGTATGGTGTGTAATGGATGATTACATTCTCCTTGATGACTTCATCTTTCGTGGTACGCGTATGTGTGTTAGAGATTGCAGTTTATGTTTACAGCTTGTTAAAAAGTTACATAACGAGGGTCATATGGGTCGTGACCGTATTGTCCAACTCGTGGCCTATACATATTTTTGGCCTTCCTTACAACGTGATGTCGCTCATTTCGTGGAGCATTGTGTTGTGTATCAACAAGCTAAGGGCCATGCATCGAATGGTGGTCTTTATATGCCTCTTCCTATACCCACACAACCCTGGACGGATATTAGTATGAATTTTGTTTTGGGCCTTCCTCGCACTCAACGGGGTTTTGATTCTATCTTCGTGGTCGTGAATCGCTTATTTAAGATGGTCCATTTTATTCCTTGCAAGAAGACGACTGATGCGTTTCAGGTGGCGATTCTTTTCTTTCGAGAAATTTATCGTCTTCATGGCCTTCCATTGTCCATTGTGTCTGATCGGGATTCTCGTTTTCTTAGTCATTTTTGGCGTTCTTTGTGGAAATTGCTTTGCACCATTCTGGACATGAGTTCGGCTTATCATCCTCAATCGGATGGCCAAACTGAAGTCGTTAATCGTTCCTTAGGCGATATGCTTACCAATACAAAATCATGGGATTCTGTTTTATGTCAGGCTGAATTTGCTCATAATCATGCGGTCAATCGCAGTACACGTTTCAGTCCTTTTTGCGTCGTGTATGGATTAGTTCCTCGCGGTCTTGTGGATTTGGGAGTCACACCGGATATCANGCGTCGTGTATGGATTAGTTCCTTGCGGTCTTGTGGATTTGGGAGTCACACCGGATATCACTAGAAATCACAGACAGGCTGTTGAATTCATTGCGGATTTGACATCGGTTCATGCACAGGGTCATGACAATCTTCAAGTGTCTTCGGCCAAGTACAAGTCGGCTGCGGATCGTCATCGTCATGCGGTTCATTTTAGTGTCGGTGATTTAGTTTGGGTAGTTTAGACTAAAGATCTCTTTGCTACCCGTGAGTACAACAAGTTAAAGGCACGCAAGATTGGCCCTTTGGAGGTGGTGGACAAGATAAATGATAATGCCTATCGGGTCATTCTCCCTTTGGATGTGCATTGTTTGGATGTTGCAGTTGATGAGGAAGTCGATTCAAGGACGAATCTTTTTCTACCCCGGGTAACCTTATGCAGGACATGAGCACATACTTGGCTTTGGTTTTCCTTTTAATTTGGCTTTTCACGATTACTTTTGTTTTCCTTTTATTCATACAAACGATATTGATATTTCCTTTTAAATAGGAAGTTCTCAGATTCAGTTCCTTGAATATCTCGGGTTTTGAGAGACTATATATATAGTTGCTTCTTGGTTTGTAAGGGGACAACTTTTATCTTTGAATAAACATTAAGCGTGCAGCTTTCTTTCTCTTGTTCTCGGCTAGACTCCTGTCTCAACGAGCTCAAGTCGCGTATCTTCGTTTGGGAATTCACAGACTAAACAATCGAACTCAGCAAACCTATCCTTCTTCTTTTCGTGTACCTCAAGTTATACCTTGACCTACACCAAAATCCCTCTATATATTAATTTAGAAGTCACTTTGTTGAAAAATCATATATGTACAAATTATATTCATCTACTTAGGACATGGATTCTTATGTCAGATGTGAAGATTATCTAATCAGCATTAAAATGGAATGACGAAATTGTTCTTCCTTCTTCAAGCCATTCTTCTTCTCAAATCGTAATACCCTAATATATTCATTCAATTATTAGTTTTTTATGTTGATTTCAATCGCATCTTACTGGTTGTATCTTTCTCTACAATCTCCTCTTTCAAATTTCTTTGATACATGTCGAATTCAAAAATCCATATTTGGCCCTAACGTTCCATTATTTGATTGTTTAATCTCAGTTGTCTGTATATACTATTGCTAAGGGTTTTCAATTTTTTCATATGATTGCGTTTTCATCCCGACGATTTGTGGGTTCTCTCACTGATATGTGCGTTCCGTTTACATGCCCGCACATTTCTGTTTACAACCTGACGATATGTGGTTATTCTTTGTAAATGGCTTTTTCTACTTTAATGCCCGTTCCCCGACCTCTGCTTCCTTTTTTCGTTCCCAAAATCTTAGCCATGGTATCACGTTGCTTCAAGCCTTGGAGCTCATATACAGAACGACTTTAACTAAGGACAAAGAAGGTTTGCATTGGGTTTATTCTCTCCTCTACTGTTCACAATTAAAATTTCTTTTGTTTGATAGAGCTTGGTGAATGTTATAGTTAATTTGAGTTATGAAATTAGTGATTTGGTAGAGATAATTGTCGGTTCTGGTATTGAAGTAAAGTATCTCCTTCTTTATGTTGTTGGATGAAATGGATGTTCTCTCTGCGAAAAACAAACGTGTTTCGATTCAGCTTTGGGAGGAAATAAGATCCAGGATAAGTTAAGTCGGTTTGAGGAGCTCACGGGTGCTTCTCTTTCTTATCTTGGTGTTAGCTCTCTTGGTGTTTCATCTGACTTGGGTTCAGTTTTACTAAGTAAGATTCAGTCCTGCCAATGTCAAAACATTTGTGTGACTTTGTCCATTTTTCACAATATTAGTGAGCTATGCGAAGTCATCACACATCTCAAGTCGAATAACCTTAATCTATCCAAAACGAAGCTTTGTTTCTACTTAACTGCTAATGGAAATTAATAGGTATGTGGCAATATTCCACTTTAAGAAAACAATTTTATAATGTAGGTGGACTTATTCGACACATATCCAAGTAACTTTGCTAAACAAAAATATGGTGGAAGAAGATACTCATGCTGGAAAAGTGAAAACTATGACAAGCTTTGGATTTTGATATAAGTTTTTTAACCATGATGAGGTTCTTCTCCATAGGCAAAGATAAATGAGCAAGAAATAAAAACAGCTCTAGCAGAGATAAGGAGAACATAGGGTCACTACATATAAAAATCCTCAATATCACAATGAGTAAGTTGGTAAGGCTGTGACTTTTTTCATTGCCTACCCTATCGCCAAAGGAACTTTAATCATTTTTGGGTTTGTCCTTGCTGGTTATGACTAATATCGAGTTCGAAATCACACAAGGGAAAAACAATTTATAGTTGCAGGCTTTCAGCTTATAAGATTCGCCATTTTCCCCGAGAAGAGCTTCAACAAGTGAAAGAAGAGAAATGACTGCAGAGCAAAAGGTATAACATATTCCCTTTATTGTGTTTAGGTTTTACATGATATGTTTTACTCCTCTTACCAATTCCAAATGTTTTGCACCATTTCAGAGATAACACGGTGAATGTAACTGAAACAGAAGATGCGGAAGCAAAAACCATCCAAGTTCAAATTAAAGTTATTCGCATTTCTTCAAGAAGAGAATTGTGTTTATCTTGAGCAAGTTGAGGGTTCATGTAATTTGTACGAATATGATCGAAATAACTACACATGCTTTTAATGATCAAATGAAGAGGTAATAACTCTTACAATTCTTAACGAATATTTATACCCATAATTTTTATGTAACGTGTCTAGGTGATTTATTTTTCATTGTTTACTGATTTGCTGCAGAAAGTGTAAATCATTGATGTGTTTAAGGTTTGAAATATGCTTACCTTAACTCAAATCTAGCTTGCTTTTTTGTGGTTGGTAGCTTAAGTATTATGTTTACCTCTAAAAGAAAAAAAGTGTTTGTTGCCATTTTTCATATATACAATGTTAAGTATCTATCTATGTCTCTCTATCTATGTAATGCTCAGTTGTTCTTTTTTGTAAAAGAACAGGTGAACACATCTTCACGACTTTGTCACAAGGTCTTAATCTTCTTTGATTTGGTTTCACATTTTTTTTTATTTATGAAATTTTTATCATTCATCTATTAGAATTTAAAAACCCAGAATTTTTATGCTCATTACTTATAGAGCACCTTGACCTGTTTGTTGCAGCCATTGGTGATATTCTTGATATTTCATGGTCCAAGAACAATGTGAGTTTGCTTTTTTTAACTTTGTTACATTAGTACTTTAAACCAAACTCTAGGTTGACCTGCTTAATTAATAAATCATACAGAGTTGCTTTCTTGAACTACCTAGACACCTTTTTAATGCATGTTTTGTCATTTTTTAATATCTTTAAAACACAAGAACGTAGATTCAGTCCCTGTATATGTAATCTTGAATTGAAAACGAAACCCCGTGCCATGTAGGATTGAACCCCATGAAAACACAAGAACGTAGATTCAGAGAATCGAAGTAACCGAAATAACCAAACTCTAATGCCTATTTGGAATCATTACTACCCATGATACTATAATTCAATGATAAACTTAAGAATGTGGTGATGTGGATAACACACTTGCGATATCTTGGATCTCAATGATCTATGCTTTTGGGATCAATGAAGTCACATTATTTTCGCTATTATCGGCATGTAGCCATTCGGGAAAAGTCAAAGAACTGGACTTAACAAAAGAAATCGCAGAGAAGCTCTTATTTATGGAACCCGACAATTCAAACATCTTCGTCTTTCTTATCAACATATAAGCTGATGCTGGGATGTAGGAGATGGTGAATAGAGTGCGACAGAAAACAGCCATACAAAATTTTAGAAAACCCATGAGACTATATGCTACTGAAGTCAGCTCTGCAGCACGGTTTCGATAAAGAAAGACTGAATAAGATTACCAAAGTAGATAGATTATGGAACTTATTGCGAGATAGTTTCTTAGGAGCATGATTTAGCTTTTTCTCTTTGTGGTCTGCCTGAAAAGAATATCCATGAAAATAATATGGAGGTTAGAGTTATACGTGTTGATTGTTGTTGTTGTCAAAGCCTCTAACAGAGTAAATGGACATCTTGTGGTTTGATATATTTCCCGTGACCTGAAATCATATTGATGTTTGATGAATAAGAAACCCTCTCTCTCTCTCTCTCTCTCTCTCTCCCATATTTTCTTCTCTATATAGTGTACCAATAAATATTTCAAAGTTTTCATCTTTATCAGAAACCGTAAACTTTTAATATATGGCTAACGTGAGTAATCTTCGGAGGCAGTCTCACCATCTTCTTCTCCGCTCGACTTCACTCAAGGCTTAATTAAGCCCAAAAGACTTTAAAAAAAAAAGTTAAGTGGAATTTTCATGTCAAAATTAGTGTCACATATACTTTCTTTTTAAACCATTTGGCTCTCATTCATGACAAGAACATAAATGTAGTATACAGACAAATGGTTCAACTTTACCACCGTTAACTATTCAATTGAACTTCTCTCTTATTTTAACCACATTTTAGTTTCTTGCGTAATAAATACAACCAGATGTTTCTTTTAAGCATACCAATACAATCCATTTTTTGGTTATGTTCTGGTTAGTTAAAGATTAAATTTTGAATTTTTGCAATTTGAGAATGTAGAGATTCACAATATATTACTATTAGTGCGTGATTATAGGGATATTTTAAATATAAACTTTAAATCATACCATATCTACTACTTTTAAAGACTGCAACTAATTACTAAGATTTTTTTGTTATTGATATGCAAGTAATATTGTTCTCATACATTTTCAAAGATTCTCTTGATTTGTTATAATTTCCAATTAAATTCTTTGAAACAAGCTTTAGATTTTACTAACAATAATTGTGATAGTACGTCAGGAAAAGTTAAAATATATATATTTAATTTTGCAAACTTCTATAATACGTTTTACAAAAATTTGTGGCTTAACCTAATTATTGTGGTCTTCTTCTTTCTCTATATAAAAAGAACAATGTTGTGTAACCTATTGATCTCAACAAATGAATTATGTATTTTTATTTTGATAAGTTTTAACTATTTGGTTTGTATTTTTTCATTCAGTAGATTGGCTTTGTTTGTATGTATGTGTTAATCCACTGAATTCTTTTAATAAATGGATTAGCTTAGATTTGTTTGATGAATATACCGTTGCTTCTAGATTTTTTGGTGGATGAAGTAGGTATTTGTGACCAATCCCAAGCATAAAAGTTTTTATGTAGTGATGGAGAGACAATTTAGTTTTTATGTAGTAATGGAGAGACAATTTAGTTTCATGAATGGTGGTGACGGAAGGAAGAAGAAGAAGAGTGGCAATCTAGGTACGTGTCTTTTTAGTTCTTTTACAGTGTCTTCTAAAAAAAAAAAAAAACTTTAGTGCTAACTTTTTCTTCTTTTACCTCTTTATGATTTACCTCTTTTTCAGGTAGATGATTGACTCGGTTTTGTAGTTAATGAAAAACTTGGAAAGAGAGCTCTACTTTTTGTTGGTGTTAGTGACATGGTATGTACTCTGGTATTGTTGTTTGTAGTTATTCTGCATCACTTTTTAAATTTTTTTTTATCTAGCTCATTTATATCATACAATAGACAAATTTTATATGCTCTTAAGTAAAACCAGTTTCTTATTTTATTTATTGGTTCTTCTATTTTAGCCTCCTGATGTTTAAAACTAGTTTTCAAGCTATGAATATCAATCTTCTCTTCTTGAATTTACTATTTCTGAGAAAGATCAGGAATGTCTTCTGTCAGGTCTAAAGACTTAAAGGATGAACTGAATTCGCTCCTGTCACGTCTAATGACATTACTACTTCTGAGAGAGATCATGAATTAATTAAACAATTAAGAACAAATAAAAGAATTTTATATAATTGTATGTAAAAATGACGTGTAATTAAAGGTATTAAAGAGTGGCAGGTGGGTTTGGTTGTACGGTCGTATTTATTCATACAGAGAGAGTGTGACCCACCAACTCTCTTCCTGTACTTCTTTTTATCACCCTGTACGGAGCCACCTTCTCATATTTAATGTCTTTTACATTAAACATTGAGTAACGCATTTATATCTCAAATCTCATAAATCTGTCCTCAAAAAGACAAATTCATAAAATGCTAAACATGTGAGGAGGAGGCCTATCCTCTTCGTCTCGATATTATTGTGGAGTAACTATGGGCCTTTTCAAGAACGATGACCCAATATGACAAGCCGGGCTTTGGCATCAGTATTTAGTTATGTACTTATGTGAAGGAAGGACTTTCTGCGACTTGCGCCCGATGTCATGAGCAATTATGGTACAGCATGAACCGAGGAAATTGTGAAAGACTTGGGAAGGAGTGTGAGTGAGTCAATGGAGGCCTTCAAAAGCACACCGCAACGTCCTCACTTTTTCTGTTCATTATTTGAGACAAACACATGAATATCTCTGTGAAATATATCTAGATGGCTGCAACTTGAGCTAGAGAAACATGGATTCGATGTTACAATACCTTTATCAGGGATCGAGATGTTATCTTGTAAATATGGAGAAACAAATGTACTGGAAAGGTTTCAAGAAAGAGATGACATCTGAATCTATCAACTAGCTAAAAGTGTGAATAGAGAGTATCATGGTGTACAATTGAGCTTAACTTACACCATGCAGTTAGCTAATTAGTATCATTCATGATTGCTTTTATTTGTTTTCGTACAAATCATATTATATGCATTTCCACTATACAAACCGCATTGTACCATATAATCGATCTGTTTCGCATTCGAAGTCTAAACAAGGATAATTAATTATCTTTCTTTTTCTTATTGGTGGATCAAAATTTCACCGTCTTAATTATTAGCCAGTCTATATACTTGTAGAGTGGGACTAATCAATAGCCACATTATCAAATCAAATAAAGCCTTTTCTTTAAGTCCTACCGACTAATCACATATAGTATTACTATTACATGATTAGAATGATCTGGATTACATTATGACAGCCGAACTAACACAGATCACTACAAGTTCTCAATACAGGCGAGTAAAATAAAAACATTCCCCCGAAGAAAATTAATGAAGACATCAAAGAAACTAAACTTATAACTGATGATACTGTGACCATGTTTTGTAATTACAGATACGATAAAAAAACGAATGAGTTACACAATTAACTAGAAAACATTATCAACAATATCTTTGATCATAGAGTCAAATAAAAAACCAGAGAAAGTTACATTAAAATCTCCCTGAGCTTGCTGCTGAGTAGTATCACCAATCCTCAAGAACAACGCCGTTCTGGATTCACCGACGTGATTAACCAATGAGATATTCTGGAAGAATCTGTGAGAGACAAAGAGAAGGAGAGCAAGAAGATAACTTAGCTGAGCTGCGTTGAAGAACAAGTGATAAGCTGCAACTTGAAGACAATACATCCTTGTCTTTTTATTGTTTTGTCTATTTCGATTAATAAAAACCAAAGCAAGAAGATGATGATGATGATGATGTTTTTTCTTCTGCCATTGGCATTGAGATGTGTGTATATTATATGTAGTAGACAACTAGACATGTGTGTATAAAATAGCATATACGCGTACACATACACACTATACGATGGGCTATGCATTAAATGTTCATAGTCTTGGAGAGACCAAACACGACAGCTTGTCAGCTTGTATGCTAAACCGGTTTAAACCGTGGAAATCATTTCATTATTTAGTCCGGTTTGATACGGTATTTATGATTATGACGATCCGAACCGTTATAAATAAATTCATAGTCCGGTTTGGTTACCATGCCAGACGACACAACCTATAGGTGGTTATTAAGTCTTTAATGATTGTGATTTATGCGTGTTTTACTACACGACACGTCGACACGACATATCTCGTGTAGGATTTGGTTAATTGTTTAATCATAGAAATAATTAATGCAAACCGACATTAAACCGGTTATGTATCTGTACATTTAAGGAAAATGAATATGTACATAGATACGAATTGGGATATGTATATTTATACACGTGGCTGGTGAATTCTGCTCAACTGCATAGATGGTGACGTCTCAACTCGTAACCAGAAAATACTGAAACCTTTAAATTTTCTAAATTTCAGAGACTAACAACCTTTTTTTTTTATATAATAAACCCAATAGGCCAATATGTAATATTTTAATATATGCAAGGATTTCACATCAATATTAGTCAATTTTTTTAGCAAAAAAAAAAAAAAGAAAAAAAAAGTATATTAGTCAGTTTTGAAATGTAGGACCAAAAACACACTACATATATATATTTTTTTTTTTGTGAAAAAGTATTATACTATTTTCTCTGGTTTGGAGGGAAAAGTAATGGAAAGGTGCATTCTTAAAATTCGAAACAAGAAAAATTCAAAATAGAGACAGGAAAAGGTTATAAAGCGAATGAAAAAAAGACACGTGTAAAGGCTTTTCTAGTGTTTGATACTTTCTGCAACAAACTAACAAATGGAAACGACTAAACGACTAAAAAAACCCTAATCTTCTCGGGTGTTTCGACATTTCTGTGGCTCAATTTCAAACCCTAGAAAACGAGTTACGTTATCTCTCCGGTGAAATCTCTTCGCCGTCGAAGGGGGAATTTAGGAAATGGGAGATGAGCGGCTTGATTTCGAGCTTCCGGAGGAGGTTTTGTCGGTGATTCCGATGGATCCTTTTGAGCAGCTGGATCTGGCGAGGAAGATTACTTCGATGGCGATAGCTTCGAGAGTGACGAATCTGGACTCTGAGGTTGTGGAATTGAGAGAGAAGCTGAGGGATAAGGAGAGTGCTGTGCGTGAGCTTGAGGAGAAGGCGTCGCGTCTCGAGAGAGATTGTCGTGAGGCGGATTCGAGGTTGAAGGTCGTTCTCGAAGATAATGTGAGAATTTAAAGCTTCGATTTCGTTGTTTTTTGCTTTCATTGTTCTGTTTTCTTAAGCAATTTGGGATTTCGAATTTCGATGGGATTGGGTAAGCTTGACCTGTGAGAAATGGATTGGTTTATTGCTGAATTTGGGAACAATTCTTTGTGTATTGTTATGGATTTTGCTGCATTGGTTGATGTTTAGAGTCCAGCTTGATTTCTTGAAATGCTATGGTGTTGTTCTGGTGTATATATTGAGGTTTTATACTCTATTCCAAAGTAGCTTGAGTTGTGAGAAATGGATTTCGTTGGTGTTATACTATGGCTATTGCTGAATCTGGAAACGGTTCTTTGTGTGTTGTTATGGATTTTGGTGCATTGGTTGATGTTTAGGGTCCAGCTTGATTTCATGAAATGCTATGTTGCTCTGGTGTATATGTTGAAGTTTTTTACTCTATTCCAAAGTAGTGGATTAGTGTATGTGCTTGAGAATCTAATGATTCGGAGCCAGGCTTGTGTTTTCCACTGCTCTATTATACTGTAACTATGGTTTAGGTTTTGTTTGATTGACTGTCTTCGTTTTTTCTGGCGAAGATGAACTTGACAAAGGAGAAGGATTCACTGGCGATGACTGTAACGAAACTCACTCGTGATTTGGCTAAGGTGAGGGTTTTTTTTTCTTTGTGTTGTAAAAGAGTTCGCGTTATGTACTCTTGGGGGAGAAAACGGCTAATGTTTTTATTTTTAGTTGGAGACATTCAAGAGGCAGTTAATCAAGTCCCTGAGTGATGATAGTGGTCAAGTAAGACATTCAAGCTTCTGTGATTACCTGTTTTATATGTTTTCACTCTGCTTCATGGGGGCTTTGTTTTTTCCTGCTATTTTTTCTCTGTCGTTGTGAGTCAAGAGAATGTAAGTTTGATTCCTTTGCATTTGGTATTACAGCAAACAGAACCTGTTGATATTAGGACGTGTGACCAGTCAGTTCCTGGGTCATATCAAAGCAAAGGTACTGTAACAATATCCAATTCCCGTTTATAGTTACTGTTTGATTTCTCTTGCTTTGGTCCATCTTTGAACTATTTATCTCT
Source organism: Aurinia saxatilis (assembly GCA_900406295.1). Taxonomy (NCBI): domain Eukaryota; kingdom Viridiplantae; phylum Streptophyta; class Magnoliopsida; order Brassicales; family Brassicaceae; genus Aurinia; species Aurinia saxatilis. The sequence goes on along the minus strand of OVAP01000059.1, from coordinate 43,139 downwards.
CAATTATGCAGATGAAAGGACCAATGCACACTCGATACATCATTCTTATGGTGGACCTACAGACACAAATGTCGAAGGTAACATTGAATCAACCATCAAATGTCGTTATGCTTTTATCTCTATGCTGCACCGAAAGAACAACATATGAGTTTTTACTTTGCAGCTTCGAAATACACTGCAAATAAATTTTCCATGACACCATACATCTCTCCACGTCTTACCCCAACCGCAACACCAAAGATTATCTCCACAAGTGTATCCCCTCGAGCCTATTCAGCGGCGGTTTCTCCTAAAAGAACATCGGGTGCAGTCTCTCCCACAAAGGCAGCACTCTGGTATCCTTCAAGTCAGCAATCATCAGCTGCAAATTCTCCACCTCGCAATCGCTCGCTCCCAGGTTCATAGGATCTTAGAAGTCTGAAACTTCTGTAATAAATGATATGTCCGGTGTATATGATTCTCATAGATGCAATGTATGGAACTCTTTTTGCAGCCCGTACACCTCGGATGGATGGTAAGGAATTTTTCAGACAAGCCAGGTGAGGCCTTTCTTCAGTTCCTGTCTTAGTGTTGGTCTTATCATTAACCACAGCTTCAAATGGTTGATTCTTATATTCTTCTGTCATTTTCAGGAGCCGATTATCCTATGAACAGTTCAGTTCCTTCTTAGCTAACATCAAAGAACTGAATGCGCAGAAGCAAACCCGAGAGGTAAAAAGCCATAGTTTGTTCGCCTTTTTTTTTTCTTTCTTTTCTTTCGATATGTTTAGATCACAAATTCCAAAACGCTTGGTGCTTTTGACAGGAAACTCTGAGGAAAGCAGACGAGATATTTGGTGAAGATAACAAAGATCTCTACCTATCTTTCCAAGGTCTTCTCAACAGGAACATGCGTTAAAACTGCCATAGACCAGAGTGTTGAATCTAAGACCAATGTTATAAGATCATATATATTGTTGTATGTGTATTATCAACGAAGTCTAGTGACATGAAAATCTAGTGAATCCTTCCGCTCTGATCCTTCTATCGATGAATCGAAAGGCCAGGGTGGTTGCGTTGATACAAACTCAACTTTGATCCGATGTAAAGGACACAAACAATCAAGTCTCGATCAAACCTGATATTAACTTCAAATGGAGGAAACTAAACAAAACTTCTAATCGGTTTGTTAAATATAATCAGATGGAAGATGGAATGAGTGATGAAGGATGCGAATCGAATTAGACGATATGAACCACACGCAAGAGATGATGTTACCGTATCATTGTTTTCTTTCTAATTATGAAATAAGTTCATAAAAAATATACACAACACTGGTGTTTTGTATCATGTTGAAACATTATTTTGCTACAGAGACTTTTCAGTTTTTTTATTTGAACATTATTCATTGACAGATTACAATATTTTACACCGATATGCCTTAATTGTTTTTTCTTTTCTTTTCCCTTTTCAAAAAGAACAATCCATAAAAGAAGGCAGACATGAATAAAGCTTACAATCTTAATTTTTTGTTGTTATCCTAGACAACTACTTTAATTATATGTAATATCATAATCATTATCTTATCGTATAGTTATAGTTAACCATCGCAAGGATAGACCATACGCTAATTAAAGCTAGCACGACCAAAGAGGCTCTCCGACACCATCCTCATACATGACAAAAGTCATGTCAACGTCACTGGAGAAGTCTTTGTTCGCCGGGAAAGTGACGGTACTTGCCGTATACGGTGGGGGTTTAGTGTCAAAACGGTGGAGTGTCCTTAAACGAACCAACTCGGCCTGAGCAAAAGCTAGTTGAGTTTGGAGAGTCTCTAGTTGTCTATGTAATGACGAAATTGTCCCTACACATCCGTACACCGGATCTTGCACCCTCGCGTTGGCCTCATACACCAACGAATTCACGGCGTCGCCCCGTTGGTTCTCCGGCAGCACCTACAATCGTCACATTAATTTTGAGATGTTTTAGGATATATAATAGTTCATGGAATCAAATAATACACTAAACAAGTAACAAGTGATATCTTTACACAATAATAAAATTATTAGTCACGGATAAATGATAAATTAGTCACCGCGACTTAAATTAGGTCACAAGGTAACAACAGATTAAAACGTCATGATTTTGCCTTTTAACGTGACATGCTATATTAGACTTTTGACAGAAACTAGAAAATGACTTCTTACACTATTACACGCGGTTTCGATACTTTCCAATAATAATAAACCTCTAGAAAAAAACAATATAAATCACATTGACAAGATTGAAAACTTATAAACACAAGTATAAATTATAAAACCCTAATTATTTTAAACGTTAAATTTCAAGAACTAAAAACACATTGAAAGAGTTTCTACAAGCTGAATAATCACCCCCTACTAATAATAAAAAGTAAATTCTTTCATGATACAATTTGTGGCACCGGAACTAGAATAAACCAAATGCTACCACTATTTTCACCGGTTGAGTTATTGGTTTTAGTCATATATTATCACTATTGGCATGTTTATAAGATTAATTTCTTATAAATAATCAAAAGCGATACAAACAACAACAAAAGTAGTTAAAATAAACTTGAACAAGTGATATATATATTTTTACCTGCAACATTTTAGTGACATTACTAGCACCAAAGATCTTGTGGACAATGGCAAACTTGTAAGGCTCTTTAGCAGGAAAATATGGAGCAAAGACACAATCTGTCACACATTTCCGCCGGAGAAGCTTACATCCAGCACAAGGTGACACTGCTCCTCCGTTTCTGCGACCCTTTTGTCTCATTGGGTAAAGAGTTTTTGAGACTTGAAAGCAACTGAGAGAGAGACGAGAAGAGGAAGTCTTTGGCAAATTGTTTGTGATTGTGTTTATATAGAGAAGAAAGTGAGACATCAAATCTTTCGAGTGGGTCCAATTCAAAAGTAATAAGTCATTAGATTTTGCTTTGCTTGAACAAGACAAAAAAACCCATCTCTATTCCTTAAGATTTCCTTGGCCCACATAAAAATTTTCATGGTTATTTTTTCTTCTAATTTAATGTATATGTTGAAATGAGTTTTTGTTTTGTTTGTATATATATTGAATTGAATACTATGCATGTAGTTTGCTCTATAGTTTCTTGCTAGTTGAAGCAACATTGCTTCTCTATTTTTTCTCCTTGTTTTTGGTCGGGTATGGTATTGTCACTTCTTGGTGAATCAAAATCTTATTTCTTTATAACCACACACATATACTTTGATATGATCTTTCCGGATACGCTGATGTCAGACCCGACCCGGTGTAACAAAAACTCTATGGAAATTTCTTTTAAAGGCACCTACTTGCTGGTATCTGAGAATCAAGCTCTCCACAAACTATGCGGTGGTGGGAGAGTGGTTCTTCGCTTGGTGGAAGAGTCGTCATGTTGGTCGAGGTCAGGAATCGACTCCCCTCAAACGCAATTTTTTTTTTTACCCAGTGGCCAAATGGATATGAGTTCATTGCTTACGATCCATTTGAAAACTCAGACAGGAGCCTATCCATAGGTTACCATTTCTCCAGCGTGATTAGTCTTGGACCCCTCCATAGATCCGATGATGCACCCTGAATTATCAAAAAAAAAACTTTTTTTTGGAAATAATTGCTATCATCTTTAAAAGCGAGAGAGAGAAAAAAATTGAAATACACAAATGTTGAGAATCGAACTACTTAAAAAACCATAAAAATATTTTCCAAGAACAAAATCGCTTGGAATTACTTACGAATTTTAAGGCCGCAAGTCCAAACTTAGTTAGTTTGGGCTAAACTGGATTTTGCTGATTTTAGTTGCCATTAAGCATATATAATTTGTTATATAACTATAGAATTATAATTTGATTGTTAAACACATTGATTAATTAACCAGAAACACAACATTTAAAATAAAACTATGATACAAGAAATGTTACTCATAAATTGTTAGAACAAACACCATATATTGAAGGGGAATCTCAAAAACCCCCTTTTGAGGTGCATGTTTTTTAAAATAACTATTTTTTTGGTTATATTTGAAAATATGTTAGTTTCAATCTAAATTCAATCTAAATTATTATTTTTAATATTTTAAAATATTCTATAATGTTTTGTAGGCGTGTAGGGTTTAGAATTTAGAATTCTAAACNCGTGTAGGGTTTAGAATTTAGAATTCTAAACCCTAAAAAATGTTTTAATCCTTAACAAAATCTAAAACTCCTAAAATATAAGTCCTAATATCTCAAGTATAAACTCAAATAGCTTGTAAAATACTAAATCCTAACCCTATAAGATTTAAGTCCTAAATAAAATTTTAAATTAACCCTAAATCTAAAAAGATTATTTTTGAAAGATAAATGAGGATATTTTTGAAAGAGACATATTGAGGGGCATTTCTTAAAAAAAATTCTATATTGAATTAAAAAAACACGTAAATATTTTCTTGTTTGCACTTTTAAAAACGTCAATAGTTATATATTATATCTCCCAATGCACGTATATATATATAAAAAAAATTATAAGATCAGAAAGTCACGTATAGTTAATCATACTGATCATACATACCAAACGAAAGATCTTTGGGGTGATATAAATATACATATACACCCACACTCACGTAATTAATAGTTGGTTGTTCATGGTCGGTTGTTATAACTTATAACCATTAGATAATGAAATACCTTCAAAACGATTACAATCATTGAAAGGAAAAAAAAAAAGAAGGTTGTTTTTCACTTACGTGTTATGGGTGTAAACGTTTCTAATTTTTGTTGTCTCTTTAACTAGCCAAATTTTCCAGATTAGATTTGACTAAGATAAAATCTGTACTCAACTTTCTAAATTTGACTAAGAATACAAAAGTCAGATTAGGAGATACTTGTACGTATGGTTAATGTTAATGGGCTTTCTGTTTTTGGGCCTTCTTTCACCAAAATCTATTTCCTTTTACGTCATAAAATCCAAAACAGGGAATTATAATCTTTCTTATTTTAAAAGAGCCGGGAACCACCGTCTTGTATTGTTTTTTCGTCGGCGAATTTTCTCAGATTAACAGAGAGAAAGTGAGATTTTTCTTGGTTTCATCATCTTCATGGAAGATTTTGTCAAGGAATTTGGAGATTATTATGGATACCCAAATGGTCCAAAGAGCATCAAAGAGATCCGCGATACCGAATTCAAGAGATTAGACCAAGGTCTGTTTTGATCTTTCCTCGTTTATCGAGTTTTGAGCTGAAATTTCTAAGATGAAACTATTGGGTTAGGTTCGTGAACTTCGAAATGATGAATTAGAATTGAGTTTGTGTTTGGTTGATGGAAAATTTGGAGTCTTAAGAATCTTGATGATACTGATCACTACTCATAAACATTTCAGTATATATCATTGTTGATGCTTTAT
>OVAP01000059.1:23711-37305 GCA_900406295.1 Aurinia saxatilis | reverse complement strand
TTTTTTTTTTTTTGAGCTTATGTTGCTGTAAGAGGTTCCTTAATAGTGATTTAGATAGTCAAAGTGATATCAGTTCAGCGACCAGTGACATTATAGCGGATGCTCGGCGTCAGGTACTACCACATTCTTAATGTTTCTCTGGCTGATATTTGTGGAATATAGGGGAAGAATTTTTTTGTTCTTTGGTTTGTATGTGTCAATCAATCTGTATTCCATCCTCGAATCAGGTACTTGAATACTTCAATGCATCTCCGGAAGATTACAGTTGTGTATTCACTTCTGGAGCCACAGCAGCACTGAAGCTTGTCGGAGAGACATTTCCGTGGACTCAGGGCAGCAATTTTTTGTACACCATGGAGAATCACAACAGTGTACTTGGTATTAGGGAATATGCATTAGGTCAAGGTGCTTCGGCATGTGCAGTCGATATTGAAGAGTCAGCTAACCAGCCTGATCAGCTTTCAAGTTCAGGATCATCTATCAAGGTAAAGCATCATGCTGTGCAGATGAGAAACAATACTAAACTCCACAAGGAAGAGTCAAGAGGTACCTTAGCTTGAGAACCGTTTAGATGTGGCGCATGTTATCTTGTTTAAATAGGCGACTTTGCTGGTTTTCTTACCCGTGTTATACTTTGTTGTTTTTTTACAGGAAATGCCTATAATCTTTTTGCTTTCCCTTCAGAGTGCAATTTTACCGGCTTGAGATTCAACCTAGATCTGGTGAAGTTGATTAAGGAAAATGCTGAATCGACACTGCAGGGCTCTCCTTTTAGCAAGTATGTGTCGTCTTACAGCCTCTCTTCATCTTTTATTATCCTCAATGTCTTCCATTGGTAATGCGCACTGTCGGCCTGCATTCATAGTGCTGAGGTTTGGCATTGTCAATCCGAGGGCAATCCAGCTCCTTGAGCATGGTGAATTTTTTTGAGTGTGATTAGACACAGTCTTAAAAACAAGGGAACTGTTATGCTGCACATTTTGATGATTTGCAAACAGTTAATAATTTGACCCATAAACCACTTGGAGCTTTTGAGGAAATAATATTGATATGATAGTTACTCTCTTTATTGATTTGAAGTGTGTATATGACTTGGAGAGATCCCTTTGATTGGTTTTCTATTATTTTGACTTTCATCATGGCTTATGTCCTTGTTAAAGAAGTAAGCGGTGGATGGTCTTGATTGATGCTGCAAAAGGCTGTGCTACACTACCACCTGATTTATCGGAGTGTCCTGCAGATTTTCTTGTTGCGTCATTCTACAAGGTAGCTCTTGGATTTTTCTAAAATAAACGAGGAAGTTATTATCAAATTTTGACTTTCTTGCTTTCCACTGTTTTTTATGAAGTTATTTGGTTATCCTACTGGGCTTGGTGCTCTTCTTATACGAAATGGTGCGTGATTTGATCCTGAGGTCATTTCCTTTGGTAGTTCAGAAACATTTGCTTTAAATTCGTAACTCAGATCAAAGCGGCTCTGTTGTTAAGATTTACAATTCATTTCATTTTGTTCTTGTATCTTTTCAAACTCATTTCCAAGACAAGATCTACTAGTACACAATATGAATCAAATTTTAAAATGCTAGTATCTGACATGATACTTATCATCATAATCTACAGATGCTGCCAAATTGCTCAGAAAGACTTACTTCAGTGGAGGTATGCGTTTCATTTGGTTGTGTAAAATGGGTGAATTTATGTGGCATTCAATGAACATTATGCTTTCAGGCACTGTTGCTGCCTCAATTGCTGACATCGACTTTGTGAAAAGAAGGGAAAGGGTGGATGAGTTTTTTGAAGATGGTTCTGCTTCATTCTTGAGTATAGCAGCCATCCGCCATGGATTTAAACTACTCAAATCCCTTACTCCTGCAGCAATTTGGATGTGAGTGAACTTGTGCTCCGTGCAGACTAGTCTTGAAAAGAATTCTAAAATTTCTCACCGTTTAGTATAGCCTTGTTATTTTTGAAGATTTAATATGCTGTTGATTCTTCTTAATCATCTTGTGGAATTTGCAGAACGTACCTCCAAATCAACTGCTATTGTAGAAGCTAACATGTGCTCTGTCTCTATTTCCTAGGCACACAACATCACTTTCCATATATGTCAAGAAGAAACTTCTGGATTTAAGACATGGAAACGGGAATAGTGTATGTGTTCTGTATGGCAGTGAAAATCTGAAGGTAAGTTCTTTCACGAGTTTAAAAGTAGGTTTGTGCAAAGATTGTATTGCTTCGTTTACTGACTTCAAAGTATGCTTCAACAATGTTATATGGAATTGATACTTTGTGTCGCTATAGTATTTTGATTTATTCTAAGTTTTATGTTTCAGTTATCTTCACATAAATCAGGCCCAGTTGTTACATTCAATTTGAAGAGGCCTGATGGCTCTTGGTTTGGCTACATGGAGGTGGAAAAGCTTGCTTCTTTATCTGGAATACAGTTACGGGTATGTTTTGGAAACACACAGATCAGTGTTTTTGCCTCTCTTAAATTAAGGGTCTTACATTCCCTGGCCAGGGTAGTTTCACGTTAGGTCATTCACGCTGAATTTTATTCTTCATTTTGGTGTAGACAGGATGCTTTTGCAATCCTGGCTCATGTGCAAAGTATCTCGGCTTGTCGCATTCTGATCTATTGTCTAATGTTGAGGTATAATTGTTCTTTATTCATTTTTGCCTAATATTTTTTTCCTGGTGACATTGTAATGACCAATTACCATGACATCCTTTGTATTAATCCAGGCTGGGCATATTTGTTGGGATGACAATGATGTGATAAATGGAAAGCCAACAGGGGCTGTTAGGGTTTCGTTTGGTTATATGTCAACATTTGAAGAAGCTAAGGTATACATAAATTCCGTTGTCTTAGATAGCGAAATATGATACCAGTAATCAGCCAACAGTTAATGAAAATAAACTTTTCTAATCCTTCATTTTGGTTTTTCTTCACTCCATCTATTGTGAGAAAGCGTTCAAATTTAATAGGAAAGCTTATTTTTCTACTCTTTTGTTGGTGGCACTAATTTAGTCTTTACCTCCTACGCAGAAATTTATCGATTTCATCATAAGTTCATTTGTTTCACCTCCAAAGAAAATTGGGAATGGAATTGCTGTCAGTGGAAGATTTACTCAACTTCCTAGTGAAGGTAATTTCTATTAAATCTTTTGTTGTGCTCTTATCTTAATAATACAGGATGTTGCTACTTTAACTCTCTTGGAGCATCATCATTCAATCCTATTGATATTGAAAGAACTGGAGCATAATCGATTTTGCCAATTATTTTTTACTTGCAGAACTTGTAACTGAAGAACCAATTCCAAGCTACTACCTTAAATCAATTACTATATACCCAATCAAGTCATGTGCTGGATGTTTTGTGAATAGGTGGCCACTTTGCAGCACAGGTATTTCATCATACTTCAAATTGGTGCTGTTGTTTGTGCACGTATTTGTGGTTGGACTGATCTCTCTGGCGTTTATGATTAACTCGAATTGTATGTTTGCAACATGAAAGGCCTGCTGCATGATCGAGAATGGATGATTCAGAGTCTGACTGGTGAAACTCTTACCCAAAAGAAGGTAATAAACCATCTTCTAAAAGAGTCTTTATATCTACTGTTTGTCAGCAAAGTTTTGATTTGCTTTGGAATGGCTTCTAGGTGCCTGAGATGTCTCTTATTACCACTTTTATCGACCTTGAGGAAGGACTATTATCTGTAGAGTCTGCTCGCTGCGGAGACAAGTTGCACATCAGAATCGAGTCTGATTCATATAATAAGTTTGATATACACACCAACAGGTATGGTACCAAAGGTATGCTGTCTTACTTCAACTTCTTAGTCTGATGAATCTGAATATGACTTCGATATTGGTTACAGACTTGGACATCATACCGAGGAAACTAGAATCAATCGTTGGTTTACCAATGCCATTGGTCGACAATGTAAATTGCTACGGTATTCTAGATCTACTTCCAAACAATGCATGAACAGAAACAAGAGTCCTGGGTTGTGCAGAGATTTGGAGAGCAACATCAACTTTGCTAATGAAGCTCAGTTCTTATTAATTTCCAACGAGAGTGTTGCAGACCTAAACAGAAGAATAGACGCAAGTACGTTTTCATCTCCTTTCAATCTTATATCTTGTTTCTTTTCGCTATTTGCTTGATAAAAAAAACTGATTTGGTTGCAGAAGACGACCAATCTCATGAGAAACTCGACCCATATAGATTCAGACCAAACCTGGTTATATCCGGAGGTGAACCATACGCAGAAGATAAATGGAGAACTCTCAAGATAGGAGATAATCAGTTCACAGTAAGACCATGGATCCAAATAACATTTGATTTGTAATCATATGTACAAACTTGACAGTTTTTGGGTCCTTCTGATGCAGTCGTTGGGCGGTTGTAATCGGTGCCAAATGATAAACTTAAGCAATGAAGCTGGACAAGTGAAGAAATCCAATGAGCCGTTGACAACTTTAGCTTCATATCGGAGAGTAAAGGTTCAACATCCTCAAACAAAACTTGCTTTCTCCACTAAAAGAAAACATATATTTAATAATTGTTTGACAAGTAACATTTCTTGGTTTTTGATTGGATTCAGGGAAAAATCTTGTTTGGAACTCTTCTGAGATACGAGATAAATGCAAAAACAGAGTCTTGGATTCAAGTTGGGGAAGAAGTACATCCAGAAATTGAATAGGTTCAAACTTTTTAACCTTCATGTGTGTTCTGTATACTGTAACATATAAACTCAAGAAAGAAGCGTATGTATTAGAAAATCTTTGTATACCATTGGATTAGTATTACTCGTCCAACTTTGCAGTGAAGCAAAATAAAATTTATGAATAATATTAGCTCGGGTATATACAAAACTATTTCAGTCTGTTTCCAAGATTTTATTTTCTTCTTAGATAATATCATAAATTCATAATATAGAATATAAAGAAAATAGATACATCTCGTAAGGTCTAAGTTCATTCTACATTATTCTGCATGTAGAATATAAAGAAACTAAATACATCTTGTAACTGAAACAATTTTACAATGAATAGTCCTAGATCCCAAACGAGAGGAAAGTAAATGTCCATATTAAAAATGGATTTAGAAACACCGACATAATGCATTTCTCTCTTGGAATTGGACTTAGTGTCAAAGCTTGTTGAATCAACCTGTTTCAAATGGTTTAAATTTTTTAAGATGGTATATATTTTAGTTTTATGATACACAATTACACACAACATTGTTTCCACATTACCGAATCAGATTCCTCTCATATAATTCAATATTGATGAACTTGTAATTTACTTTTCAATGTTCTATTTCGTCAATGGTATAAGGAACAACATTAGGACATAATCGACAATTTCGGTTAACTTCTGGTGTTGTTTAGACTGTTTATTTTTTGAATGAAATATTTCAGTTTAAATTCACCTAACCATTTATTCAAGGAGAAATCTAGTTCAACACTAAGAAAAAATAATTTGTTATCTTTTGAATGAAATATTTGAGTTTAAATTCACCTAACCATTTATTCAAGGAGAAATCTAGTTCCAGAGTAAGAAAAAATAATTTGGCGTTATTGGATTTTAGCATTTATATAGGATTTTGAAATCCATAACAAAATTATGATTTTCACTAGAATATATATTTTTGAAACGCAACAAATTTTTGATTTCATATCAAATATGCGCCAAATCAAATAATTCTTACAAAATCATTATAATAAGATTTGACGGCCTGATATCATGAACACCCATATACCTTCAACCATCAATAGCTGTTGAATCTGAGTAATTGACATCGTGTGCAACTGAATTTGATTCTAATAATAATTTTTCACTAGTATTTATAAATCTATTACACAATAAAAATGTTGCTTAGATTTGAATATCTAGATTTTTAATTTTGAAATCCACTCGAATACATCAAAATTCACCGTATCATAATATTAACTATGTAATAAAATCATTAGTACAGAGACCTGAGAATTTTGTTTTTAATTTAGTATTTGAAAACCATAATTACATAACACTTGAGATTTGGATTGATATTAACTATTTCAAAATCATACAACAACGAATAACACTAGATTTTAATTAAAAAGAAAAACACATAAACACAACAACACTTGGATTTTGAATAGATTTCTAAATCAATAAAATTTTGTTAACCAATAACCTGTCACATACAAATGAGAAATGTTTTTTTTTTTTTTTTTTACATCAAGGAAAGAAACATACAAAACGCGTCGTTTAGTTAAAATACAGTAAAACACGTACTCGGACTTCTCCTGCGTCGTCTCCATTATTCTACAGCGATATCTATCATTCCCAGCTTCTTTCTTCTACCAAAAAAGCTCACTGTCTTGGGAATCGAAGGTATTATGTCTGATCTGCCCTAATTTTCCTCTTTTTAGCTTCTCCACTGGATCATATATTACAAGGTTTCTGTTTCTCCTGCGTAATTTGCTAGATCTCTAGGGGTTTATGCTCTCAATTTGAATAATCTGATCGAATCTGGAAAAGTATATGATTAGATTACGAAGGAATCTTGAAATTTTAGGGTTCGATCACTCCAACTTCGATCATTGACGAAGAGATTCTTACAAGTCTTTCGAGTTCCAAAATAGTATTATATTTTAAGTGCAATAATCTTGCTTTTTTTTTGTTGTTGGCTTTGATGGTTTTAATGTGGTAGCTCCATTTTAGTTATAACTTATTGCTTTCTTTCACTGCAAATTTTCAGTTGATTATCTGCTCAGATGGAAGTCCATTTCTGGACAGCCTTACTTCTAGTGTTGCCATGTCTTTTTGGTGTATCAAATGCTAGTGCCGGCGATGCCGATCCGAATTACAGGTATTTTTCGTTTTTCAGTTTTTTTATGATTATATAAAGAAAGTTCCACTTTGTGCTCTATCTAGCCTGTTTGTTCTTTGAGTTTCGAGCATATATGTGGTTTTTGGTCGTAGTGTTTAGCTCATAGAGATGTTTTGTATCAGGGCATGTGTTTCGGACTGTGAGATAAGTGGTTGTGTTGGACAAGTGTGCTTTCCTCAGTGCAATTCTTCATCTAATGGAGGTCCATGGTACACTCAAGAGCCTCTGTACTTGCAATGGCAGAAATGGGGTTGTCAAGGTGATTGCCGTTATCACTGTATGGTTAATAGAGAGAAAGAACGGGAAGCTCTTGGTCAAGCCCCTGTCAAGTATCATGGTAAATGGCCCTTCAAGCGTGTACTTGGGATTCAGGTTAGACTTTTTCTTGAATCACTTTTCGATTCTGGTTGTATTCATATGTTATATTGAGCATGAAGTTTGATTTAATCTTGTTCTTTCATAGGAGCCTGCTTCTGTTGCTTTATCTGTGCTCAACCTCGCCATGCATTTCCATGGGTGGCTCTCCTTTTTCATCACACTGTATTATAAGCTGCCTCTGAAACAAGATAAGACGGCGTACTATGAATACGTCGGTTTGTGGCATATGTACAGTCTCCTATCCATGAACTCTTGGTTCTGGAGTGCTGTTTTCCACAGCCGGTAATCACATCTACAGTTAAATTGTAATCCACAGTCCACTTCATATGCCATATGAATTTCTGGTAATCTGTCTCTATGGTTCTTAGGGATGTTGACCTGACAGAGAGGTTGGACTACTCATCTGCAATAGCCGTTCTCGGATTTTCACTCATATTAGCCATCTTAAGAACCTTTGATGTTCGGGTCGAGGCGGCAAGAGTCATGGTATCTGCTCCAATACTAGCTTTCATTACCACCCACATACTATACATCAACTTCTACAAACTCGACTATGGTACACCACACTCTTTCACGTATCTGAAACTGAGTCAATATTTTTTGGTGAATTCACCGTTTTGTGTGTTGTATGCAGGCTGGAACATGATTGTGTGTGTGACAATGGGAGTCTCTCAGCTTCTCCTATGGGCAAGATGGGCCGCCGTCTCGAGCCATCCATCTAATTGGAAACTTTGGGTGGTTGTGATAGCTGGAGGCTTAGCCATGCTTTTAGAAATATATGATTTTCCGCCATATGAAGGCTACTTCGATGCTCACTCAATCTGGCACGCCGCTACAGTTCCTCTTACCATTCTCTGGTGGAGCTTCATTAGAGACGATGCTGAGTTCAGAACTTCCAGTCTCCTCAAGAAATCTAAAACGAAGGCAAAGTGAGTCTATTTACTAAAATTTCACAGGTATTTTATTGGATTCGCACACGATTTCTCTCGACCACAAAAGCACAAGCACTGGGGGAAATTCAAACAAGAAGAAGAATGCAGAATCTTTTGTTTAAAGCTAAGCTGGTTTGTGGGTTTATTTAGTGACAAATTCAAAGGTTTCGTCAGTCTTTCTCATGTTTTATTTTAACAAGAGATGTGCCTTTTTTTTCTTGTCAATTGAGATTTTGATATCATTTGCTCATTCATACACTCTTCCTTTTTGGAAGCAGACTTTTGTCAATATTTTTGAGACAAATCTTGTGATCTATACGAGTGTGTAAACAAAAATTGGAATCTACAAAAGGGGGTTGCGCAAAACTCTCAGTTCCACCAATTTTGAGTGTCTTTCATCAGTCCGCTAAATGAGACACAACCTGCATGGATCAGACATCTTATGTGAAATAGTCTAACAAAAAAGTTTGAGTGTGTGTGAGATAGAGAGAGAGAGAGCTGAAGGATTATGCCTGAGTAATCAAAGGTTTTGCACAGTCTTCCCACTCTGTGGCCCAGCGCCCCGAAGAACCAGTCTCCATTGCACCAGCTTTAAGTGATGTTAGTGCATCGCAGTTCCCGGGAAACCCCTTGAAGAGAATCTGTTCAGAACAACAGAACACAAGAACATTACTGGTGTTGGCTAGGTTTAAAACTGTCGTTAAAAGAAAGTCAAGAAGTTACTATACCAGTAACTGATCTGCTAGTTCCGAGGGAGATGAAAACAAGAGTCCGTTCTTCCCATCTTTAACGAGTTCTTGAATGCTTCACAGAAGTTTTAAGGTTTGAAAATTATAGTTATTTGTGAAAGTAATGGAAAATCGCTGATTATTTTACCATGAGTAGGAGACAGAGCAAACTGGGAGGCCACATCCAAACATATCAACAACCTAAAACGTCATAACATTGGTACCAATTTAACAGAAAGACTAATAAGTCTCGAGTCTACAACCTTATTAGCACTTATGAGCTATACCTATAATGACTTACCTTCATGGGGAGGTCTAAACCCGATGAGGAAGTGTGTAAGCAAACACCGAGATCAGCAGAGCCTAAGAGCAATGGATAATCTTCAGCCGCAAGCCACATTGTACGGAATGCCACATGCTTCAAGTTTAACCGTTTGATTTTCTCCTCGTATTTCTCCTTTTCAGGCCCTTTACCTTCACGAACAGTAGAGCTCATGATGACAAACCGAAACAACTATATATTATTAAAAAAGTTCTATACAAGAACGAACCATATTTACCTGTAATGATGAACAACAAATTGGGATAAAGGTGTTGATCTTCTGTAATTTCGGTTGTATCATTTACACTCGATCTTGCAGCAACACGTCGATCATACATCACTGCAGCTTCCAATAGGATACCAAAGTTTTCATCAGGGGTCCTGAAAATTTTTATATTCTCATATTCAATGTCACAGAAGTATAATATGAAAGACTGAAAGTGGACACAGAATGATGATGTGTCCTCACCAGCTTGTACTGCTCACAACAAGAGCTGGTCTATTCGGCTTAAGCAAAATGTCTGTACCAGATTTGGTAGTAAATAGGGTTTCATTCAGTGCTTGCTTCTCCAACTCTATATGTGAATTAAAATATCTGGCATCAGATTGAAATAGTTAACTAAAAAAAAAATCAGAAATATGTACTTTTTCATTTAGATGAGATACCTCTACTAATGATATCGTAGACACCAATTGGATGGCAAAGATCTTTCTTCACTCGGCTAAACAACTAAAAAAGAAACCAAATTTGCCATTATTCTCGATACGGCAATCTACCTAGAGAGAAAGTCATTGCAAAACTAATCTTACAAACGCAAGAATGACAAAACTAGCTAACCTCATGCCTTTCTTCAAGCAAAGCAGGGCGGAAAAATTCAGGAGGCTGATCATACAGAACTTTGGCTCTGTTTTCCATACAGGACATTAGTGCACATAAAATGAGAAACGCATAATTATCTTTTTAATAATGTTTCTCGCAGGTTATCTTACCTCACTCCCCAATTCTGTTCCAGTTCATGTTGCATTGCCTTTGTCACACATAGCGATCCCGTTGCCATTTTTCCATAATGCTTCTCAATCCTAAACCATGCAAAGATTACTACTTCAACCTTAGAAATAAAGAAGCTCCATAGATAGTTTAAACCATTATCCAGTAACTGGCAGTAAACATACCAACGGTATAAGGATACGAGCACATTGTTTCTCCCTAAAGACAACGCCAACAAAGTATACCCAAAATTATGCCAATCTACAACAAACGCTGCACGCCTCCATGAACTCGCCCACTTGACAGCAATTAGCGTTGGAACAGAAGGAGGATTCTGCAGAAAAGACTTTGTATAAACCTCTGCAAATATCGCAAGAAATAATAGAAGATTCAAAGTGAAAATGAATATTACCTGGACCAAGAAAATGTCAGGTGCCGGTACTTTTACGAAAAGAAACCAGAGAAGCATTGTAAACTGAATAAACGCCTTGAGCAAGAGAGTAACAGGATAAAGTATCTTTGGCAAGAACTGAATAAATCGAGGCTGTGCCTATTTAACCAAAACGAAACTAATGATCACGAATCTAGAGATTTTCAAGTAGTTTATGTAAAAAGATTTGATCGCAGAAATACCATGGTATGAATATGGATTGATGGATGCTTCAAAACAGCTTCATGTGGAATAGAACCTATTCATAAATACTAAACCTTTACACTAATGAAATATAATTTCACAAGAACATCGAAAAATACTAAATTATGAATCCTTTACCTCCATATGCAACAATGTCCACTTGAAATGATGCCTGCAATTTTATGTGAATCTAGTTAAACTAAAGAATTTGTAAATTTTTCTGATAAGTTCAATTGAAACTTGATCGAAACCTGACGAGCAAGAGAAAGAGCGTGATACTGCATCCGAGGACTTCGACCAAGATCTCCAAGTACCACTATACATGCTCTTCCTCTCTTCCCCATCTTATCCTAAAATCTCAAGTCACAAATTTAACAATATCGAGCTCAGATCATGCCAATATTATCAGATTCTACTCATTAACGAGAAACTAGAAATGAACATATCCAAAGCGAGAATACGTAAATGATCTCAGTGTAAAAAATGATCAAACAAACCTTAATCGTCGTCGTCTCTTTCCCAGATTCCGTCGTTATGCTCCCGGCAAAACTTTCCGATGAGGAGGAGAAACTAATGAATAAAACACTATTGGGCCGATGAAGAATACATTGGGCCTAATAAGAGTAAATAAGGCCCGTATATTATCATTTTGCCCGAGTCACGTACTTATCACGTGCGTGGTAGTTGTTTCTTATTTGACGTCGGAAGAGGAAGAAAGCGATCAGTTTCGCGGCGAGTTTAGAAAGTCTCCGATTTGTGATTCCGAGACACTAATGAAACTGAAAGATGATAATCAGTCAGGTAATAACTTTCTGATGTCCAATTTTTAATCTCAGTGTTCATAAAGATGATAGAATTTGGGTGGGGAGATTTCAGGAGGAGTGGGTCGAACTCTGGTGGAGTTTTTGGAAGTAGCCATCAATATGATTGTGTTCCTCAAAGGGTTTTATCCATCTGGTGAGAAGATTGGTTTGTTTATTTTATATTCCCCAAGTGATTTGATTTGATTGATTGAACATTGTTGTGGAGTGTGAAGGTGCATTTGAAAGGAGGAGATATATGAATGTGGTGGTGCAAAGAGCTAGACATCCTGAGTTACGTGACTATATTCACTCTGCTACTTCTGGCTTACTTCCTTTTATTACTAAGGTTTACTTCATTTGTTCAAATCCTAGCTTAAGTATACAAATGTTTGTGTGAAAACTAGCAATCTTGTTTCTTTAGATGTTTTGAACTTTGTCAATATCAGCATTTTAACTCTACTCTGGCTGCATCAATCAATGTCCAAGTAACATGTTTGTTGTGGTTTGCATAATCATTTCTACACATTATCTGGTAAAGACAAAGGATCATAGTAGAAGGATGTTTGTTTGTTTGTTGTTGTTTTATGAAACAGGGTCTTGTTGAAAGGGTAGCAGTTATTTTTTTCAGTAAAGATAATGTTCCTGTCGAGAGGTTCATCTTCAAGCTCACTATTAATTCGTCTTCCGCTGCTTCGGTAGAAGAGGGTCAATTGGAATTCGCCCTTAGGTCCTTCTTAATTAAGCTTTCTGTCTCAACGTCTCTTGTCAAGCCTCTTCCCAAAAGTAAATACATGTCTAGCTCCACGGTTTCACTTCGCTGATTGCACAGTTTCTTATCTTATGACTGTGTTTTTATGTTTCCAATGTACTTTTATCATTCCTGCTGAAAACAGATTGTCGTTGGGAGGTAACCGCTTATCTGAGGTCGCTTCCCGAAGTGGGTTCAAGCAAAGAAGGAGAGCTTTGGATTCCAACAGACACAAAGCAATGGCAGAAGCCACCAGTTATAACGCCGGTCAAGTCTCTGAATAGCGAGCCACTCTCCTTGCAGCTTTACTTGGAACACCCATGTTTGTCTGAACCTCAACCTTGTCAAGCTCAATGATCTCGATCCTGCAGGAAGGTCGACTGGTCCATGAGACATAACTAATAAACTTCGGCTCTACAGCCAATTTGTGAAGTGTCATTTTCTTTCATTTGTTTTAGCAGGACGTGAAGGAGGGACATCGTTAACAGATGCCAAAGATGCGTTTGAAACATATCGGAGGTTGTGAATACCAAAAAAATTACAAAACGAATTACACATTGTTTAATAGCTCCCTGGTTCCAAGTTAACATTTTTGTTTGGTTTGATTCTGTTTTTCTGCATTTTCTTGTTTGTTATTGTGCATTCTTAAAATGACGAGAATGCTTCTAGATTGGTTTGTATGTATGTTATATGAATAGAACAATAGTTGAATGGAGCTAATATTGTTTCCTCGTCTTTGTTCAGCTTAAGGATACAATGTTTGTGTGGAAATCTGCAATCTTTCGGTACTAATTAGTTTTCTTAGATTTTTGAACTTTGTCAATTTTAGCATTTTAGCTTACAATTCGTTATGTTCCTCTTTTGCCGCATAGATTTGTTCTTGATAAAATATGATTTCGCGACCTGTGCAAGTTAAATTCTACAGATTCAGGAGGGGCCAGACTGCTAGCATTGATAAATACGTAATTCAATTCGAATTTAGTTCATCATGTTATTAGCCGTCTAGTTGGAAATAACTCCCAAGATTTTGTCAGAGATGCTGTACTAGTTTCAACAAGCAAAAATTAACAAAAGTTTCTTTTTGGTGGCATGCCAACTAGATAATTAAAGTGTGTATATGAAAGATTGTTTATAGAGAAATTAATATTTGCAACAACAAAAAAAAAAAAAAAAAA
>OVAP01000059.1:0-18700 GCA_900406295.1 Aurinia saxatilis | reverse complement strand
GGGGGGGGGGGTCTTAATAAGATTCAAACCATACCACCAGATGAAGTGGCTAGTAGTTAAATGTTAGGATTGGTCTCGTTGTGCTCCTAATTTGGTTTCCGATAGGAAGAATGATTTACACCATGTCATAAGGCTGGTTCCGGGCTTAGGTCTAGCCCGAATCTTTCCTGGTTAACAAAAGAAAAAGAAAAAAAAATCGAAGCCATGAGCTAATGTAAAAAAGAACAAAAAAAATCAAACTACTACATTCAAAATATATTTGATAGATTGTGTTAGAGTTGTGATTGTGTTATCGTCTAGTACGAACCCAATTTAATACGTATTGCATGTTGTTAAAACAAAATGTACTTGATAGAAAATTAGTCAAGTAATCTGATTCGTATTTTTTGTTGTTTTCAAAAGATCTAACTTTCCTCATAAGGTAATATATTTGCTACTATATTTTTAAAGATCTATTTTGTTTTATGTTTGTATGTGGATTAGTGTTTAGAATGCGTTGACTCAGACTTTGACTTCATACGTAAACAAGATCGTTGCTGATATATTTACAAATGATAACATTTCATTTTAGTTTCTCAAGGAGAAGAAATTCGAGCAAGTAACCCCACCAGTGAAGATCGATAAAGGCGAGAAGATCACCAACGAAGCAGTGGCCAATACAATACGAAGATCGGTTCACTACTTCTCGGCTTCACAAGGCAGTGATGGTCACTGGCCTGGTGAGATCACCGGTCCACTCTTCTACATTCCTCCAATGGTAACTTTTGTTTGTCTTTCTTTCTCTCTTTTTGTCCTCAATACGATTGTTTTGAACTTTGAAGAGTGTGTTTTATTTATTTGTTGTAGGTGTTCTGTTTCTATATCACAGGACATCTTGATGAAGTATTCAGTGCAGAGCATCGTAAAGAGATGTTTCGACATATCTACTGTTATCAGGTACATTGTTGCAAAGGAACCTAGAATATAGTGAATTTATATAATTGTGTGTTGTGTTTGTATGCTCAGAATGAAGATGGTGGATGGGGACTACACATAGAAGGCAAGAGCAGTATGTTTAGCACCGCGCTGAATTACATATGTTTGCGTATTCTTGGAGAAGGTCCGGATGGAAAAGCATGCAAGCCAGCCCGACAATGGATTCTTGATCGTGGCGGTGTCACATATGTTCCTTCTTGGGGAAAAGCTTGGCTTTCAGTAAGATTATTACACCATATGTGATTCTGAAAATATTAACTTTGTCATAGTATTTCATTTAAATGAACTTTTGTGTGTAGATATTAGGAATTTATGATTGGAGTGGAACCAATCCGATGCCTCCAGAGATTTGGCTGCTACCTTCTTTTCTTCCTATACATCTTGGTTTGTTTTACGACAGTATCTTTCGAATAACTAATATACTTTCTAGCTTAGCTATGAAAGTTGTGAAATCAAGTAAAAATACAATAACAAGTTAATATATAACAACACAGGGAAAACGACGTGCTTTTGCCGATTGGTCTACTTGGTCACGTCTTACTTTTATGGGAAGAGATTTGTTGCTCCAGTGACACCTCTCACTTTGAAACTGCGTGAAGAACTCTACCTACATGCTTATGAAAAAATCAATTGGAATCTAGCACGACGTCAGTGCGCAAAGGTCAAGATTAAGAATTTTTTTGTTTGTTTGTTTGTTTGTTTCTTTCTTCTCTTTAGCTAGTATAGAAGTTGATAATATTCTTATGTTAATCCTTGTAGGAAGACATGTACTATCCTCATCCTTCTGTTCAAGATTTGTTATGGGATAGTCTTCACATTTTCGTGGAGCCTTTCCTTACACGTTGGCCATTGAACAAGATTGTGAGAGAAAAGGCTCTTCGTGTAGTGATGGAATACATACATTATGAAGATGAAAATAGCCGTTACATCAACATTGGATGCCTTGAGAAGGTGAAACATCGAGTAAACTCATTAAAAAATTTAATAAGATATGATGCGAATTAATAAGAATATGTATATATTTGAATCATATATATATGTTTATATTGTCTCTTGTTAGGCAATGTGCATGCTTGCTTGCTGGAATGAAGATCCAAACGGGGAATATTTCAAGAAACATCTCGCTAGAATGCCAGATTATATGTGGGTTGCTGAAGATGGCATGAAAGTTCAGGTATTAGTATTGTTTTTAGAGGAAATCCTATTATATTGTAGAAGATATCCAAAGATTCCTTGAGTGACAAACTATTATGCAGAGCTTTGGAAGTCAACTATGGGACACAACACTTGCAATTCGAGCTTTACTTACGAGTAACCTCTCCAACGAAATCCCCAATGTAATTATGAAAGGACATGACTTTATTAAGAAATCTCAGGTACTTTACCATCCATGATTTACATCATATTGTTTAGTGGACTTAGTTGAATGTGCTTTTCCTAAATCAAATAACTTTAAAGATTAGAGAGAACCCTTCGGGGGATTTCAAGAAGATGAACCGCCACATTTCTAAAGGAGGTTGGACTTTTTCTGATCGAGATCAAGGATGGCAAGTCTCAGATTGTTCAGCTGAAGCATTAAAAGTAAACAAACAAAAATTATTTAGGTGTTGTTTCTAGACAATTGGTCTTGACTATATCGTCTTGGTTTCATAGTGTTGTATGCTGCTCTCCATGATGCCATCTGACATTGTTGGCCCTAAAATGGAACCTGAGCAAATATATGATTGTGTGAACTTCTTACTATCTTATCAGGTGAGACTATAATCCATAAAAAAAAAGCATAATGTTATTTATGTAACACTTAATTATATCAGAACAATTTTTGTGTGAACAATGCTTTGTCGTAGAGTAAAAATGGAGGTATGACAGCATGGGAGCCCGCCCGTGGCTATGGATGGTTAGAAGTAAGAACAAAATGTGCTACTTCATTTCAAAGACTTTTAAGAGCTTTTATCATTGCGCTCACTCAAAATCCTTTGAACTTTGCCATTCTAGTTGTTCAACCCCACAGAGATTATGGCTGATCTTGTAATCGAGCGTGAGTACGTCGAATGTACTTCATCGGTTATCCAAGCATTGGTCATGTTCAGGCAACTATATCCAGATCATAGAGCTAAAGAGATTGATAGGACCATTGAGAAAGCAGTACAATTCATAGAAAACACACAAGAGCCAGATGGTTCATGGTATGGATGTTGGGGGATTTGTTACACATATGCAACATGGTTTGGTCTTGGAGGCTTAGTCGCTGTTGGCAAAAGTTATGAAAATTGTTCGGCTATTCGTGAGGGTGTTCGTTTCCTTCTCATGAAACAAAATAATGATGGAGGATGGGGAGAAAGCCATCTATCTTGCCCTGAAAAGGTAATCTCTATTTAATCAATTCGACATTTTAGTCAGGTGTTAAAAGTCCGGATCAACATTTAAGTCCTCTAATCACCACCAAACTCTTACATCATCTTCAAAAAAGCAGAGATACATACCATTAGAAGGACAAAGATCCAACCTGGTGCAAACCGCTTGGGCAATGATGGGTCTGATTCAAACAGGACAGGTTTTAAACATTTCCCCATTCAAAATATTTGTATAAAAGTATGTCGTGGAAAATGTTTTGATAATTGATATGTATGACACTTGACAGGCTGAGAGAGATCCAGGGCCTCTTCACCGTGCTGCGAAACTAATTATCAATTCGCAGCTGGAAAACGGAGATTTTCCTCAACAGGTACGTTTTTCGCTCTCCTCAGCTCACTATAACATATTGGATCAGAGAAGTGGTAGTATAACATATTTATTGATGTTGTTATGCAGGAAATGACAGGAGTGTTCATGAAAAACTGTTTTCTAAACTATGTTCACTATAGAAACATATTCCCCTTATGGGCGCTCGCAGAGTATCGTAAAGTTATTAGCTTTGCAATTTGATAATAAGCCATGGAGAGCTTTACCTGAGGAGAAAGAATAAATAAAGAGTGAGGTGTGAAAGCTGAGGTGAATGGAGTTACATCAAAAAGTAGTTATGAGATTGTTGAAGTCTGCTAAAGAACTTATACATATGATTGCATAAATAAGACTGTTGGAGTCAGCTAGAGACTAGAGTCTTGTGTGAGGTGTTTTTGGTTCAGTGAACCTGAGATTGTTCATCAATTGTAATTCTTTTTCATATCAATAAAAGAGAGTGAATTTGTGTTCCTAAACCAACCTTTGTGTGCTCCAAGACAAATTGCTTTAGTAGAGAAGTATGTGTGCTTTTTCTTTTCTTTTTGTGGATTTATAGAATGACTACATATTTCTATATTGGTATGCATTTGGGTATATATTAACTACAGCTCTGTTATGATATATCTTCAATTATAAAATTGCTCGGAGCCAAATAGCCAATGTTGTTTTCCCGCAATCTTAAACAGATTAAAGAAAACAAAATAGAGGTCATTGACTATCTAATGTATGCCATATGAACAGAGTAGTTGCTGAATAAAACTAAATTGGACAAAATTTATGAGAAATAATCATAAAACACCAAATACTAGTTTTAGTATATTAACAGTGTTTAATTTATTTATTTTTTGTCGACCAAACTTCTAAATCATAAGAAAGGTTCCAATTTGGTTAACCAGGTTGAAATAATGTTGTTTACATAGGAAAATTCGAAAAGACGTTATCGCGCAGAACGGACTAGACAATCTGTTTGGAAATTTATTTTGCGTCTGATAAAAAATAGAAAGAAGAACGGAAAACGTCTACAAAACTCGTCGTATTCTTCCAACATGATGTCGAGTGCTGGCCAGTCGTCAGGTGCTCCACTAATCTTAATATCAGGAAGTTGGAAGAGTGATTTTAATAACCATCTTAAGCAATATTTTGTTAATATAATTGTAAATCATGATTTGAAATCTTAAATGCATATATTTATTAGATTTAATAACTATGTTATGGTGTTTCAATATCTAAGATATATTTTAATGAATGTGAAACCTTTTAAGATTGTATTATTAAAATGAATAGTGATGAGAAGAGTAATGTTTGGTTAAAGTTAATCAATGAGCAGGACAATTTGTGCTAAAAATAGTTTGGGCAAAATCCTAGACTTAACTTTCGAGAGGCTACTACACAATCTAGAAAAACTAATTATTTGGATCAGATCCTATGACCTGTGTGTGTATATATAACACATAAATAGCCTCGAAATATCATTCACTTCATTCTAAAGCTATCCAGTCTCTCTGCATCGAAGAAATATATCTACGTACCATATGTAATAATCTCTCGAGTATAGTTGCATACAATATCTTATTTTACGAGTAGTGCGATGATGTAGTAAGATCATATAACATATACTATAAATTTACGTAGTATAAACGGTGTGAAACATGTTTTGTAGTGGAAGATGTGGAGGTTGAAGATAGGAAAAGGAAATGGAGAAGATGATCCATATTTGAAGAGCATTAACAACTTCGTCGGTCGACAAATATGGGAGTTTGATCCAAATGGTGGTACGTCGGAGGAACGAGCCGAGGTCGAGGAGGCTCGTCGGATATTTTATGATAATCGCCATCGGGTTAGAGCTTCGAGCGACCTTTTATGGCGCATGCAAGTATGTTTCCTTTATTTGTATAAAGGAGGGGTTGTTTGATTTTGCTTTTTCCTCCATTTTTAGATGGAGACTCTTACAAAATGATATTTTCTTCTTCGTTTGGTTTCCATTTAGGTTTCATATCATTTCACTATATATACTATTGGGTAAAGAACAAAAGAAGTTCGGTTACTCAAGCAGGCTTGGGAGATTACCAAATTTTGAAAAAGCTTATACATTTTTTCATTGAGATCTCATTAGTAATGACTAGATATTATTTGGGATTTTATAAAAAAAATATAGATGAGTATTTAATCATATTAAACTGAATTATTAATTGAAAATGTATATATTGTTATAAAGATTTTTGTAGTAATTTTTTTCCGTTAAATAAAGTGGTATAATAATAAGGAGAGTTAGACAACTTTATCAAATCAAAATCACCATAGTGTTATTCTTTTGAATTCTTATAATCATTTTAGATGGAAAAGGAAAAGAAAATTAATATACACTTGTGAATTTTATCATAAGTGAGAATGTATTTGCAAACTATATATAATTTTTTCTCTGTATATACAAGAGTGTTACTGATATTTTCTTTACAAATGATAACATTTTAGTTCCTCAAGGAGAAGAACTTCGAGCAAGTAATCCCACCAGTAAAGATCAATGATGCCGAGAAAATCACCAACGAAGCAGTGACCAATGCATTACGAAGATCGGTTCACTATTACTCTGCCTTACAAGGCAGTGATGGTCACTGGCCTGCTGAAATCACCGGTCCACTCTTCTACATTCCTCCAATGGTATGTCTTTTTCTTTTTTAATCTTTCTCTCTTTGTTTTGTCCTCAGTACGATTGTTTGAACTTTGAAGAGTGCATTATATTTGTTTGTTGTAGGTGTTCTGTTTCTATATCACAGGACATCTTGATGAAGTATTCAGTCCAGAGCATCGTAAAGAGATGTTTCGACATATCTATTGTTATCAGGTACATTATTGCACTTGTTGCAAAGGAACCTGAAATAGTGAATTGATATAATAAACTGTGTGATCTGTTTGTATGCTCAGAATGAAGATGGTGGATGGGGACTACACATAGAAGGCAAGAGCTGTATGTTTAGTACCGCGCTGAATTACATATGTTTGCGTATTTTTGGAGAAAGTCCGGATGGAGAAGCATGCAAGCGAGCTCGACAATGGATTCTTGATCGTGGTGGTGTCACATATATTCCTTCTTGGGGCAAATCCTGGCTTTCAGTAAGATTATTAGACCATAATGTTAATCTGAAATATTGAATTTATTATATTTCACCATTTCAATCGACTTTTGTGTGTAGATATTAGGAATATATGATTGGAGTGGAACCAACCCGATGCCTCCAGAGATTTGGCTGCTACCTTCTTTTCTTCCTATACATCTTGGTTTGTTTTATGATCATATCATCTTGGAGTAAAATACTTTCTGGCTTAGTTTTTGAAGTAACAAAACAATGATAAGTTGATCATTTCACAGGGAAAACATCATGCTTTTGCCGATTGATTTACTTGGTCACGTCTTATATTTATGGGAAGAGATTTGTTGGTCCAATAACACCTCTTATCTTGCAACTGCGGGAAGAACTCTACTTACAACCTTATGAAAAAATCAACTGGAATACATCACGTCGTCTATACGCAAAGGTTGCATACATCAACGATTTTGTTTCTTTTCTCTCTGTTTTGTTGGTAGATTTGCAAACATTCTTATGTTGTTCCATGTAGGAAGACATGTACTATCCTCATCCTTCTATTCAAGATTTGGTATGGGATAGTCTTCACATTTTCATGGAGCCTTTCTTTACGCGTTGGCCATTGAACAAGCTTGTGAGAGAAAAGGCTCTTCGGGTAGCGATAGAATATATACATTATGAAGATGAAAATAGCAGTTACATCAACACTGGATGTGCTGAAAAGGTGAATTCTGAGAAAAATCTTTTAAACAGTTCAATAAGATATGATTATTTTTTTTTTTGTAAGAATGTATATATGTTTGGAATCATATTTTTAAATTGTCTCTTGTCAGGCAATGTGTATGCTTGCTTGTTGGATTGAAGATCCAAACGGAGAGTATTTCAAAAAGCATCTCGCTAGATTTCCGGATTATTTGTGGGTTGCTGAAGATGGAATGAAAGTGCAGGTATCGATCGAGTTCAAAAAGTCATATTGTATGTTTATAACTTTATACTATGATCTCTTAAGAGGCCAAACATTTATGCAGAGCTTTGGAAGTCAACTATGGGACACATCACTTGCAATTCAAGCTTTAGTTGCTTGTGACCTCTCCAATGAAATCCCCAATGTACTCATGAGAGGACATGATTTTATCAAGATATCTCAGGTGAGTTACCCTCCATGATCTACATTCATAGTGTTCTGTAGTCACTTGAATGTGCTTTTCCTAAATCAAATAACTTTAAAGATTAGAGAGAACCCTTCGGGAGATTTCAAGAAGATGCACCGCCACATTTCCAAAGGAGGATGGACTTTTTCTGATCGAGATCAAGGATGGCAAGTTTCAGACTGTTCAGCCGAGTCATTAAAAGTAACCATTCAGTTTTAAGAACTTTGTTTTTCAAAAAAGGTTGGTCTCATTGAACTTGCATCTTCTTGGTTACATAGTGTTGTCTGCTGCTCTCCATGATGCCACCTGAAGTTGTTGGCCCAAAATTGGAACCTGAGCATATATACGACTGTGTGAACCTCTTACTAACTTTTCAGGTGAGACTATAATACTAATACAACATTAGAAGAAAAAAAATGGATTATGTATCAACTCAATTTTGTAACCATTGCTTTTTATTGTAGAGTGAAAATGGAGGTATGACAGCATGGGAGCCTGCTCGTGGATACGGGTGGTTAGAAGTGAGAACAAAATGTTCTAATCATATCCAAAGAATTTTAAGAGTGTTACCATTAGACTCACTAAAATCTTTTTAACTTTGTATTCCAGTTGTTCAACCCCACAGAGATTCTAGCTGATCTTGTAATCGAGCGTGAGTATGTCGAATGCACTTCTGCGGTTATCCAAGCATTGGCCATGTTCAAGCAACTATATCCAGATCACAGAGCGAGAGAGATTGATATGACCATTGAGAAAGCAGTGCAATTCATAGAAAGCAAACAAGAGGAAGATGGTTCATGGTATGGTCCTTTAAGAATGTATATACAAGGCAAAACATGTTCTGGAGAGAGCTTTTTGATGGCTAGGAAGTGTTTAATTTCCACTGACAGGTTTGGAAGTTGGGGAGTTTGTTACACATATGCAACATACTTAGCTCTTGGAAGCTTAGCCGCGGCTGGCAAAACGTATGAAAACTGTTTGGCTATGCGTGAAGGTGTCGGTTTCCTTCTCATGAAACAAAACAATAATGGAGGATGGGGAGAAAGCTACATGTCTTGCTCTGAGAAGGTAATGTCTCTATAATTAATTCAACACTCAAGTCTTGTAACCTCCAAAAGTCTTATATCTGTCTCTGATATGCAGAGATACATAGCATTAGAAGGAGAAAGATCAAACCTTGTACAAACAGCTTGGGCATTGATTGGTCTAATTAAAGCGGGACAGGTTTTTCAAACATCACCGACTGATATTATTTCTTTAAAAGTTATGTTTTGAAAACTGTTTTGATATGTGGTAACAGGCTGAGAGAGATATGGTGCCTCTTCACCGTGCTGCGAAACTAATCATCAGTTCGCAATTAGAAAATGGAGATTATCCTCAACAGGTACTCACTCAACCTCTCTCTCAACCAACATCATATAGGATAAGAGAAATGGTGATATATGTGGATTATTACGGCATATTTTTTGTTGATGTTTTGTAGGAAATGACAGGAGTGTTCATGAGGAATTGTTTCCTAAATTATGTTAGCTACAGAAACATCTTCCCAATATGGGCGCTTGCAGAGTATCGGAAAGTTATTTAGCTTTGCAACAACTTGAGATTATTGTGTTCTTTCGGGACCTTGGAAAACTCCTATTTGTTATTATAACAAGTTGGTGTTAACGTTCTGTCGCTAATTGTTATCAAAAGATTTTTAGGTTTTTATGTTAATGTTTAAAGTGCATTGATGACAAGAGACGAATTAACTTGTTCAGATGCTGCCCATCTATAGTTTGCTCTAGGAACCAAGTCACTAACAACTAAAGATCGTCTAAAATAACTAATCAGATCTTTGTTCATCATTCATAAGTAGAGAAATGGAACAAATAGAGTCTGTAGTCAATAACATAAGACTAATGATGGAAATCCAAATCAGATCATGGGGCACAAAGCAAAGCTTATGAAATATCTCCAATAATAAGAAAACCACAAAAGCCACGACTCCATTTGGTCATTCTGCTAAACACTTGATCAGTTCTAAGGAAAGGTCCCCAGACACATAAGATAGAGAAAGGGAGCTACAAGACAAGTTTTTACATCTTTATTTTTATTACTTATGTTTTGCGAGGAGGCGGCGGTGAGCTGCTGCTGCTACTGTTACTGCTGCTTCTTTTTCCTCTCAGTGGCCTACAGATCACCCCACAACAATATGAGACCTTGAACGCAAAACAATCATATAATATTTGCACCAATTCTTTTGGTCGCTGACTCCAACCAGAACAAATAAACACCTCCACTACCAAATAAATGAATCTATCTACACAACTACATCGAAGTTTGTAAGAAGGCTTTACCTCTTTGGACTACGGCTCCTTGATATCTTCCGAGGAACCTGTAAGTTCGATAATTGCAGATGGGAAAGAAAGTCAATACTCAATTAGCATTTTCACAGCTAAAAAGGGATTCTGAACAAGGCCTTACCCTTCTGGGAGGACTTGGCGAACTAGAGTAAGAAGATGACCTCCCACGTCTCCCAGCTGGACCACGCCCCCTGCTTACAATCAAACACAAAAATTACATCAATAACGAACTGCACATACAAAGAATTTGATAATTGAGTATTGGCATCTATAAAATCTTATTCGTAAACGACCTATATATCAGGATATGACATCATTCAAGATCCAGGGTTATATGAATAAATTAGGCAAGTCTTAAAAACACATCATGAATCTTATATCATTATGTACAATAATAGCTATGCAACTAAACATACCTGCGGGGGGAGATAGACCTTGAACGAGAGCGACCAGGCCTACGAATTGGAGATCGGCTACGCCTGCGGATCGGAGATCTTCTGAGAGGACTGCGTAGTCTCCTTGGAGGCGGAGACCTACAACATACCCATTCAAAACATAAATAAACGCTGACACAATTCTTTATGTCTTATTCAATTGAGTACTATACAAAGCTAATATCCACCAAATACCAAGGGCTAGTATTACCTTCGCCTTAAAGGAGGAGACCGTCTTCGAACAGGACTGCCACGGGTTCTTCTAGGGGAACCCCTGTTGCCAGATAAAGAAAAGGTAAATTTACGGTTTCAGAAAACACCACAAAAATCAGATGGTGCCACAACTAACCTTGGAGGAGATCTAAATCGCCTTGGACCGGGAGAAGATGGAGAACGGGCTCTAGATGGGGATGCTGGCCTGCGCCTAGGAGGTGTGTCACCACGACGGCGGATAGGAGAGCCCTGCCTACGGCGAGGGGGAGAACCAGGTAATCTTCTGGGAGGTGATCGCCTTCTCGGAGAAAGTACTGGTTTCCGTTGCGGAGAAGCTAAACACATTGATGATAATCATTAACACAATGCAAACCATATATTGCAGCAACAAAAACAAAATAAAACTAATAGATAGGCATACTCTCTCTTGGGCGTCTGGGGCCATCTTTCTCAATGTCAGCACCAGTGTCAGATTTAGGACCATCTTTCTTTGCTGCATCTGATACAGGTTTAGGAGGTGGAGATAACTTCTGACGCGGTGGTAGTGTGAACTTTGCTTGAACAACATTTCCATCAATTTGGGCCTGCATTAAGTAAACAACAAAAAAGCATGCACAAATCTCAGCCAATATATAAGTAAAAACAATAGCGCATTTCATGTTTGGAAAGAGACATACCCCATTCATGTACAACTGCGCTTTCTCAGCATCAGCTCTTGCCTTAAACTCAACATAAGCGTATCCTCTTGGAAGGTTAACCTGTTAAAATTCAAAAGAATTATAAGCAAACAACATAACCAAAAATGCTAGAAAACAACAGACCCGCAACCAGATAGCAACTTACAGCTCGGTCCATCGCAAGTTCAACATGTATAACTTCACCAAAGTTGCCTGAAAGATTGGAAAAACAATCAAATTAGTAACACACTTTGTACATCATACACACTTGCCAAGCTAATAATGCCAGTGACGATTCATGTCTGTAATGACCTAAACAATACTGATCACAGATCAGGTATATTCAATAACAATGTAGTATCATCAGAACAAGCACAAGAACTAAGAAAACCCAATGAACAACATACCAAAAATTTCTTTCAAATGGCCTTCATTAACATTCCTACTCAGCGAATCGACAACGAGAACAAGAGATTCTTGACTTGGTGTAGCTTTCCTGAAAGCATAATCCCATTCCAAAATTCAGCAAAAATTAATTATCTAGAAGACGAAATTAAGTGTAAGAGCTAGGAATTTCGAAATCATACTTAGGAGGTGGAGAGGCTCCTCTAGAATGTGGAGGAGAACGACCTCGTCTTGCAGGACTGCAAAATTACATCAGAACACGAGATTTTACAAACTTATAACCCTAATTAAACCCTAATCCAAATTCGAAATCACACTGCGGAAACGAGACGAAACGGGGAATGTAGGAAAGAAGAAACCCTAACCTTTTACCACGACGAGGAGGACTGCGACTCCCAGAACTGGCGCTACGCGAAGGAGAAGAAGAAAGCGATCTAGAACGAGACCGGGAGCGAGAGACAGACCTCGAACCGGAGCGGGACCTCGAACTAGACCGGGATGAGGAACCGGACACCGAAGGTGAACGACGGCCGCGACTTGGTTTCGCCATCGCAAAACCCTAGCGATACGGACTCTCAACTTTTTTCTTTTTTCTTTATCCTTTCACTGTGGATTTACAACAAAGCGAGATGATGTGATACGTGGCGGGTTTTTATTCCCTTGATGGACCGACGGTGAATAAAGGGTTTTTAACTTTTTTGGCTTTTTATTACGGTGATTTACTGGAATGACATTAATTTGTTGGAAAAAAAAACTAGTTTGGTGCAAATTGTTTTGTTAGTTATTAGTTTAAATTCACATTTCTATAGTATTTTTTGGCAAAAAAAAATTATAAAAATGTCATTATTTTAAAATACCACATCATCAAACAAATTTGTTACGAGACGCGACAGATTTATTTGAACTCTGATAGATTTATTTGAATATTAGCATATTTATTTGGAAATTTAATCTTCCGATAACAAGTCTATCGTGGTTTGTTAACAAATTTTTATTTGATCATAGAGTTATTTTTATTAATATATTTATTTAAGTAAGTCTATGACATGACACGGCAGATTTGTTTGGTTCAACATATTTATGTCTTAAGATGGTAGAGTTGTTTTATTTGATAGATTTATTTAATAAGTCTGTGACATGACACAACAAATTTCTTTAAGGTTGATAGAGTTGTTGTTTTGTAGACAGACTTATTTCACCTATCGACAGGCTTAACACTTCTCATGGTCACAAACTTGTTGTTTTTGGGTTCTCTGACTATAGATATATACACAAGTCTGCTACTGAAGCAGACTAATAAATCTGGGAAAATTGACTCTGACGTTATGACAGACTTTTAGGCCAATGGTGACAGATTTATTTACGTTCATAGACTTTCAAATAAATATGTTACCCATCCAAAAATCTATCATTAAATGTGACGAATACTAACTTAATTTTTTTAGTTTAATTCTAACCTAAATATAAGTCGAAAAAATAATTAAACTTATCTCCTAAAACTTATGAGCAGCCATTACTCATTTGGTTCAAAAGTTTTTATTTCTTTTTCTATCCATCAATAGTTTATCAAAGTTTTTCAATCAATGGATCATGAAGTGAATCTAATTTTTTTTTGTATAACCATAATTTTTTTTTGTGTGTTTGATATATAGATGTTTTGATTCATTTACTAACTAGTATTAAAAATTTGGAATAATTTGAATGATTTATGTTTGATATATAGATGTTTTGATTCATTTACTAACTAGTATTAATAAGAGAAATTAGCAAACATGTCACCTTTTGGCATTGAAATTAAAGCATAGCATATTGTTATTATATTCAAAGTCAATCTGATGTAAATGACCCCCAACTCCACCATGGTTATTTGACAATAACACTTCACTTTACGTTTTCTTATTTGTCTTGTCAGATTTTTATTTTTTAAATCAAACGGTTGTAAAAGAGAGAGGAACTCTCTCATTTCCCCTTTCTTCCATTGAACCGTTCTCTCCTTCATGTTCCTTTATCCTTCTCCCACTCCTTCGATTTTCTTGTACAAAACCACCCACAACTCTCGTAATTAAACACATCTGTTCGCTTGCTCCCAAATCGAAGTACATGAAACAATCATCGAGTGTCTCTCGGCAAAACGAATCAGTCCGAAGAAGACTCCTCCGGGATTCGTCGCGTCTCTCAACCAGAACCACACTAGCAAAGTTAATTCCCTTCACAATTTACCGAATCCCTCTATTGTTTGCACAAATTCTAATTTGTTATCACAAATCCCCAAAACTTTAATCCTTGTTACTATTTATTTTCGCCTTTGTCGCATTCTATATTTTTTTGGGGTTACTGGTCAATTGGGCATGTTTTTGTGTCTATTTTGATTTTGAGAACCTTCGTTCCTTCATGTCTTCTTGTCAAATCGTGTTTATATTTGGTGAATTTTGTCTGCTTGCATGTTCGTGTAGTTGAATATTTGGATGGGTATATGTCTATATTTAGGTTCCCATCGACTAGGTGCTATGTTCTGTTATTCGTTGAACACAATTATGCTAATTCTCGCTTTTTGAAGATATGAAATTATTTGGATGTCTCGATTGGATTTGAACGAGATTCTGAAATTTATTTCCCTTTATGAAAGGTTGAAAATTTATGATTGTGGCATCTATAATTGTATCTCGAGTGATGGATTAGCTTATTATTGCTCAATTAGCTATGAACAAGTGTATGAGCTTGATAGAACAAGATTTGCCTTTTCCAATGTGCTTTTAGTAATAGTCATCTAGTGATGTGGATAGATGTCTATTTTAAAATATCTACCATATTTTTGTAGATTTCTACGATATTACATATATGTCTTACATGTAGATAACTATTTTGTATGTAGTGTTTGACTATGTAAAGATTGGTTGTTGTAGTTGTTAATGAGTAGATGAGTGTTTTCAAATGTGGTTTTAGAAGATTAACTATTTTTAATCATAGATGACTAGTTTCTTTGTTGCAATATGAAATTTTATTATGTGCAAAATGCAAAATTTTATTATGTGGAAAATGCAAAATTTGTTCTTAAAAATATGTACAAATATCAAAATGATTAGCAATTATTTCATATTTTCATGGTAGTCAAAAAAAGAAACAATCAATTGAATTTATAACAAGATATTAGACTCCATATTTATAGATAATTAATTATCTTATCCAACACAAATAATAATTTATTAACTTAACCAAGATTCATATCATAAATATAAAAATTAAAATAAAACCTATAAGAATCGTGATCGCACACTAAATAGTGATTAAAGATATTGGTATAATGATGTGGGGTATATATAATTATGGAGATTTTTACTATATCAATTTTACGGTCATGCAATATAAGATCGAATAGTAAATCACACAAAATGCAAAGACATTTTAAAACAACATTACAAAAAAAATCCAAAATTATACTATAATCACAAAAATATTTGTGGGACATCGTTATCCCAAGAACAAAACAAAAAATTAAAGAAACAAATTAACACACCCCACGCGTAGCGTTGGTCAACCACTAGTTATATATATAATGATATTTGTTAATCGTTTTATTAAAAACTATTTATATATGATTTATAATGGGAGAATTTTAAAACTACCACTATTGGTGTATCACTTTTCAAAAATATCGTAGGAATTGGTAATTTTTCAAAAATTCCACTATTTAAATATCAACTATTTATAAGGTTTTAGGGTTTATCATCTAGGGTTTAGGATTTTTTAAACCCTAAACCCTAAAATCATAAACTAAAAAAAGTCTTACCACCCCTAGTAAACCCTAACCCCCTAAAATATATACCCTAACCCCCAACAATTAAACCCTAATAGTTATTAAAAATTAAACCCTAATTTTATAACCATAGAAACTTAATTCAATCCTAATCTCTATAATTTTACTAAACCCTAAGTCCTAAAACCCTAAACCCTATAAAAATTGTATTTTGTAATGAAAAAAAGCTTTGATAAATAATAGTAGTTTTGCAAATATACCAAAAATAGTAGTTTTGAAAATGAGTGTTTCAAAAGTTGTATTTCTTAAAATTTCTCATTTATAATAGCATAGAAACATAATATGACTGACATCACGAAGAAAAATATAAGGAAATCAAATCCTTTTTATCATGAACAAAAATCAATGATACATAATAGTTACATGTACATACACAATTAGTGTCTAGAATAACTTAAATTATATGGACAAAAAATTATCGTGAAGCTATTAGAAATATATACAACTACTACTATATATGTTTGTCATTGGTTAGCGACAACCAGATGACAAAAAGGTAGCTTTTGTTACAAAAATTTAGAGTAACTGGAACATTTTGGGTAGAGATTTGTGGGAAACTTTTACTGGATTTAAACTTTTACATAACAATATTTGTTCAAGTAAAATAGAGATACTACATATATTTTTTTTGCTGAAAAAAAGTAATGTAAATATAATTGTAAAAATGCTTAAATAAAAAACAATTAATAATGGACGCGTGTCAGTCAAATAGATAGGAAGTTACTTACTAAAGTGACTTCTGTGTTACTAGATATAGATATAGGTTATGGAGAGAAAGATTGAGAAAGAGTTGATGGATTTGTGAAAATTAATTTTTTAAATTTACAAGGAGATCTGTTAGTGTTGTAGAAGGTTTTGTTGTTGTTATACTATTTTTCTTTTTAGGGTTTAAACTGTGGTTCCTGGTTTTTAGTATATGGAAATTAAACAAGTTCATTTGAAAAGATTATTCGAAAGAGAAAGTTCTTTAAATGTAAAGAACGGTGTAATGTAAAAAAAAAAATCAGTGGAAAAAACATCTAAATTCAACAAGAATATGTTTATACAAGAAGGTCAACATAATAGTTTTAAAAGAAGTGTTGGTAGATGGACAAAATAGAGCAGTGAAGATATCTAAGGTTTCATAAAATGAAAAAAATAATAATAAATCGAAACATAGGTTAATGAAATGTTTTTGTAAAGATATGTCTATGGTTGTAAATTACATTTAATGTTTTTAAGTAATAATAAGAATCGTAACATTTATAAAGACTTTTTAATGACAAATCATGTCAAATAACACACCAACTAAAACTTTACATTTAGAAGAAAAGAAAAGAAATTATAATAAGATTAAATTTCCATACGATAAAAAAGAAGTGCTCACATTTTAATATATCTAGTAGATAACATGATATTAAATCATATAACATAATGTACACCAGCATATTAAATCATAAAACATAATGTACACCAGCATATTAAACCATATAACATACTATTAAACAAAATATTCAACATGATATGTCACATGTTAAAAACAGTTATATTTATAGGTGAAGAACACAACAACATATAATATTGTGAATTGTGACTAGAAAGAACAACATAACATATATAACATGGTACAACATATAACATGGTGTACCATGTTATGTTATACATTTTATAACATATCCTACCATATAAACTTATACATTGTAATATGTTGTATTATATTTCATTGTAACAGTGAAAAGACTATATTTTTAAAAAAATGTTTCACTCACATTAGGGTGAAAATTTTTACATTCCCAGTTTTATATGGCTGAAATAAAATCATGATAAATTTTGATTATCCATATATCTAGATTTTGAACTGATCATTTTGGTAGACTAGATCTTTAGTGCAATCAGTGTTTGTTATTTACGTTTAACCTGATGATAACAAAACAAATTGAATTAAACTTCTCCTAATTCACACTTGATTATATCCAATCCACCTTTATTTTTTA
Organism: Aurinia saxatilis; assembly: GCA_900406295.1. Classification (NCBI taxonomy): domain Eukaryota; kingdom Viridiplantae; phylum Streptophyta; class Magnoliopsida; order Brassicales; family Brassicaceae; genus Aurinia; species Aurinia saxatilis. Next base: position 912 of record OVAP01000059.1, on the reverse strand, counting down.
CCTTTTCTTTCATCTTGAAGGTGAAAATGAAAGAGTGAATAATGTTCCTTTATTATTTGAAGGATTACTTCTTATTCTTCATATTTGAAGGTGATTTTTTTTATTACAAATCTGTTCTTTAATTTTGAATATAATTGTAGTTGGTATTTTGGCGGTTTAGGATGTACCATTTAGTAAGAATAGTTGAACTTCGTTATTCGATAGTTGTTATGCTATAATGTGGTATGATACATGGCCGTGACAAATACATGATCGACGTCTACGACCGTTTTTTGCGCCCAACATTGGAGAAAAAATTGTAAAAATTATAAGTGTAAGAACTGAAAAATGTATTATCTTCTACGAAGGGTTATGATAATGGTTGTGACACTCTTAAACCCTGAAAATTAAACTTTTGTTGTCAATTAATTATAAAACATAATATATATATATATATATATATATATATATATAACATAATCTTTGAAGTAAATTTGACATTTTTCACTTCATTTTGAAGAACCATATTTTTTACTACAAAATGAAAATGAGGGTCTAAGACTAAAGGTAGACAGATTAACCAACAAGACAAAGACTAGAAACAAATGTAAACCGAATTCATAAACAACAATATTTGATCTATTGTTTATCACATACATACATCATCTAAAAAGTTAATTCATTCATTTATATAATAAAATTTCGATACCACTTCCTAGTCCCCCTAATAAAAAATTATGTGTCGGTTTTATGTAATTAAAAAGATTACGATTAATACAAACTTAACAACAAAAAAAAACTATATAATATAAACCTCCATTTAATTAATATATTTTTGTTATATAAAAAAAAACCTTTTCAGTTTCCTCCTTTTCAACATCTTCTATATCTATAAAGAGAGCTTTTCTCTCTTCTGGTGCTGCCACCTCAGCA
>OVAP01000058.1:0-61883 GCA_900406295.1 Aurinia saxatilis | reverse complement strand
AACTTAGGGTTTAATTTTTAATAACTATTAGGGTTTAATTGTTACGATTTAGGGTTTATATTTTAGGCGAATAAAGTTTATTAGGGGTGGAAAGACTTTTTAGGATTTTAGGGTTTAGGGTTTTTAAACCCTAAACCCTAGATCCTAAACCTTAAAACCCCATAGATAACTAATATTTAAATAGGGGTATTTTAGACTTCTTACAAAAAATAATAACTAAAAGGAAAAGGAAGATGAGTATATGTGATTAATGAGATAAAAAAATGGGTATATGTGGTTAAGCCTCAACTTTAAATATAGTTAATATTATAGGTATATTATTGTATTTTGGATATTTTCGGATACCCGTTTGGTTATCGGTTCGGGTTCGGGTTTGGTTTTTCGGATATAGATGTTTAGCACCCGTTCAGGTATTTTATAGGTTCGGGTTCGGTTTCATTTTTTTGTCGGATTCGGTTCGGTAATTCGGATCCGGATATTTTGCCCAGACCTAGCCCCAACCAATGATCTAAACCAAAATGCACTTCTTCTCCTTTTTTTTTCTTCCTGGCGATTAGAGACCAAAACATCATTTAAATCCCAAACTTTTATTTAACTTTTTGTAAAAATAGATAACTTTCGTTGACTTGCCATTTTAGGCACGTTGTTAATTGAGACGTTAACAGTGTTAAAAATTTTGTTAAGTCAAAACGACGTTGTTTGGGCTTGCATAAAAAAAAAAAACCTAGAAAATGGACTCTGAAGGGATGAGACCCATGACATCTCCTAGCTTGCCTCAATCCTCTAACTACCATGCCACATATCTTATTCTCACCTACTCTTACTTCCTTCTCTATTTAATTAACCCCTTTTGGTGAACATTCTTTGCATTTGTTTTTGTTTGTTTGATTTGTATTTATTTTTTCCTGTAAAAATTTATCTTACTTTACAAATATAATTTATACCTTATAAATAAAATTCGTGTGAATATCTTATTTTCTCTTTTAGAAATAGTAAATAAATATTCATACCAATTAGTTGCCATTTTATTAAATAAAAATAGTAAATAAAATATTCACATCAATTATTAACCACATTGATTGTTAAATACAAAATGGTAAAATCGGTGTGAATAATTTATCATTCTTTTGCATTTGAGATAAGGACAAAATTATTATACACCAATTTTACTTTATAAACTTTATAAATAATCTTTATAAGAAATAAATAAATGAGAAATACCCTAAGATACTACTAAATCATGTTTATGGGACAAAATACTACAAGGGATTAGAAGTTTCTCAAATACCACTTTTTACTCTCAATGATCTCCATTTAGATATTTGATTGATTATCTTCGTCCTTTGACGTTAAATTAGTTTTCATGCAAAATATTCTTGCAAGTTCGCAGGCTCTCGCAGTAGTACTTAGGGATCAAATCTACAATGAGGCAAAGTGTACACAGTAGCAAAATTGATTCGACTTGAACTAAGCAACAAAATTTAGAATTTTGGTTTTTAAATCGATCAAATGAGTTTAGTCGTTCGATCGAATGGAAATGTTTTTGAAAAAATGCAAAATGAAATAAAAGATAAATAAGCACATATTTCTCTAGGGTTCATGAATTAAACTACTCAGGATTTATAGGCAGATGAATCTGGTTAAGTATTCAAGTCAGTCGTAAATTAATCTCCCTATTTTCGTAGTCATGATTAAACATGTCTAACATCCTAATTCACACAATCGTCACAAAAGTGAAGTAGAAAAGCAAGCCGCAGAAGTTGTTTACTTTTCATTTAATATTATTTCTTATCAATCTACTCAAGTTGTCAAGATGAACAGATTAATATATAACAAAATCACTAAGGTGTCCATCTAAGCAATCATGTGTTAAACATAAATCCTACCTATCTATCAAGCCATGAATAACCTATTGAAAACTGATGGGAATCAGTTTTCACCCAATTCCGGCAAGCGCACAGGCTCTTGCAATAGTACTTAAGGATCGAATCCACATGGAGGCAAAATGTACACAGTAACAAAATCGATTCGACTTAAGCTAAGCAATAAAATAAGGTTTTTGAAGGCCAAAAATAGGTAGTAAAGTATACACGTTCAACCCTATTGCGAGTCACGGTTGGTACAAACTTAAAGAATCGGTTATCTTGTTTGCCATACATTGAGTTTCCTTATAATCATGCTAAGCATTTTACTACCACACTTTCTCCTTTTGAATTGGTTTATGGATTTAACCCCATAACTCCAATATATATTTCACCACAGCCACAAGTTTTTTTACTCTTGTGTTGAAGGAAAAAATCAGTGCACACTTTGTGAGGAAGTTACACTAAAGGTGTAAAGATAACTTAGAGAAGAAAACAGAGAAGTACAAAGAGTAAGCTGAATAGGCTGCAAGGAGATCACATAAGTCCAAGCTTATGCTCAAAGGAGATGAGCCATTCAAAGTTCTAAAGAAAGTCAACAATAATGCCTACAAGATCGAGCTACCAGGTCAGCCAAACATCTCCAAGACTTTCAATGCTACTATTTTAGCTCTTTTCCATGAAGATGAGCTTAATATGAGGTCAAAACATTCTCAAGGGGGGAGGAAATGATGATGACATTGATATTAGCATACTTGAATCTGAAGGCAATTGCCACTTCCATTCCATACATGCGAAGACACCAAGAACTTAGGAACTCAAAGCCTAAGAGAGTAGTTTGGCCCATATGTGGAGAGTTTGATGAAAAACCCAAAGGAATTGATGAGGCCATCCCACTGAATAAAGAACAAAGTACAATGGATAATGAGAAGATTAATTTATGCTATGTAATTAAAGAACAAGTGTTAGTCATAAGAGAGTAGTGACAATAATACATGTCAAGCTTAAATAATAACATGTATTAAGAGCAATAGTTTAACACTTGGCATTACACATGTTTAAGGAATGGCATGAATCAAGGGTTATAACATAACACTTGTCTAAACATTTGTCACCTTCACCTTAACCATGATAGATAGTTGAGATCGAATGATCTCAAAAAATTATGCAATCTCCCCACTTATACATACATTCCTCAAACATATCATATTGGCATCACAAGTTCACAACACATAAAGAAAGGTTTATAGGCAAGGGAAAGAAATCTAATCTTCAAACTTAAGTAAGGTCCAATCTTCCATTTCTAAAGTCATTAAGGAGGATCCGCCATTAATGAAATCACTTAAAGGTCATCCACCACCATAATGAATGGAAGTACTCCGCTAATCATCCTTATGAATTATGATGTTATTATGTAATTAATCTAATTGCTTCAAGATCTTAGGAATTATGTAAATTATGATTGTGTGCATGTGAATAATCTTATATGCACCATGAATTAAACTTACAAAAGATATGACCACAACAAATTGTTTGACTTGAGAAAGAATAACATCCTCTATTTTAGTAATATCTCCAAGAGAGATTCAGTGAACTAAGAGAGTAGTATAAAGCTTTATTTCTTAAGTTTATGCACACATTTTACCTATGGCGTTGCTCTCATCTCAAGCCGCAAAATGTATGTATGAAACTGTTGACCTTATCATAGATGCTACAGTTTTAGCTATACAAGATCGTGATGCAAGAGGACTCTAAGAAAAATACATTACTTACTCAAGCAATGTAGTTTAGCCATGTCACAATTCCATGGTTACTGCTAAAGAATTTATCTTCCGATTAGTATTCTTCTTATATGTAGGTTCTTCTTATGGGTACTTGGAAATGAGACAACTTTGATGAATAGAATATGATACAAGACGCAAAGGAATGGGAATTGTTTCCACAATGCCGAAGAAGACAAGTAACTAGCGTATTACGATATCAAATCCGATACGCGAAATATCCCAAAATATTCTGTAATTAATTAGGATACGATTATGATTTGGTTGTACTCATATATATATACCTCTGCACATATCAATAGAACGACACAGTGAATTCACCTAAATATCTTACATGGTATCAGAAGCAAAAACTTAGCCACCAAGCTAATTGCTCTCGATCCATTGTTTTCTCATTTCTTCTACATACACATCTTCTTCTCCTCTGTCTTTCTTTCTCACCCTCACCTTCTCAATCCTTTTTATCCTCCCTATCCACCCTTCTTCTCCTGTTACTTTCTCCTTCTGTCTCTCTCTTGTTTCAATCTTTGTCTTCTTCTCCCCTTGTTACTATGCTTCTCTCCGTCCTCATCAATGGCCGCAGCTACAAGAAACGGAACCGACCGACCGTTTGGGATTGTTCAGATCAAGGCCTACATCCCTATTGTCCTTGACATGAACAAACTCAACTATGACGTATGGCGTGAGCTCTTCGAGACACATTGTCTCACTGTTGGCGTGTTGGGACATCTTGATGGTACTTCTCTACCCACCACTGCCGCAAACACTCAATGGAAAGAACGTGATGGTCTTGTCAAAATGTGCACCATCTCGGATTCTCTACTTGACACCATCTTGAAGAAACAAAGCTCTGCCCGTGATCTTTGGCTCAAATTGGAAAACCTTTTTCATGACAATAAGGAGGCACGCGCTATCCAACTCGAAAATGAACTCCGCACCATCACCATCGGTGAACTCAAGGTTCATGAATACTGTCAAAAGATCAAGACACTATCAGATCTCTTGGCCAATGTTGACTCCCCTGTTCCGGAAAGAGCCCTCGTGATGCACATGCTTAATGGACTCACAAACAAATTTGATTATGTCCTCAACGTCATCAAACACAAGAGTCTGTTTCCTTCTTTCACTGAAGCTCGGTCGATGCTCATTAGCGAAGAAGATCGGCTTAACAAACAAGTGAAACCATCCATGACGCACCACCAAAATCCCTCTGCCCCGGCTGTCCTCTATACCAACGACGATGCTCGTCCTCAGCCTCATCACACCGGCGGTCATGGCTATCGTGGTCGTACAAATCATGGAGGCCGGAACCACAACAATCGCGGACGAGGTCGTCATAACACCTACCAGTGGCCCCAACAAACATACCCCGCACCTTGGAGTTATGGCAATCAGTACTGGCAGCCACCGTACAATCACTCGGCTCCACCGCAATATCAGCAACTAAGCACTTACCAGCCTTATACTCCACCTCAAAGTTCTGGCCCATAAAGCATTCTTGGGCCTTGTCCACTTACGCCAACTGGAGAGGCCCATCTTGCTCACACCACTCCACCTTGGGTTCCACAACGTATCCTCCTCAGTTCTTACCAACAACTTTGACTCATGCCTTCAACACTATGACTTTGCAAGAGCCACATGACACCAACTGGTATATGGACTCGGGGGCAACATCTCACATCACCGGACAACAAGGTAATCTTAATTCTCTTTTAAATATGAGCTCTGTTCCGTCCATTACTGTTGGAAATGGGTCCTTAGTTCCTGTTACGGCCAGAGGAAATGGTATTCTTCCCTCACCATCCATTCGTTTAAGCTTCTAGATATTCTTGTGTGTCCAGCCATTATTAAAAATTTGGTTTCAGTTCGAAAATTTGTAACTAATAATTCATGTTTCGTTGAGTTTGATCCTTTTGGTTTCTCTGTTAAGGATCTCCAAACACAAGCCAAACTACTCCGATGTAATAACGAGGGACCTCTCTATTCCGTCACACCATCTCCACCATCACTTCCGCAACATGCTCTCCTTACCTCTACTGGTTCTACTTCTCTGTGGCATCGTCGCTTAGGCCACCCTAATAATACCATTTTACAGCAACTTCTTGCTTCGCTCTCTATTCCCTACAATAACATCGACTTGACGTCGTTGTGTCAAGCGTGTCAACTTGGTAAACACATTCGGTTACCTTTCATTTACTCAAAAAACTTAGTTTCTCGTTCTTTTGAGATTGTTCATTCTATTTGGACATCACCCATTTTAAGTGTTAGTGGGATCAAATACTATCTACTATTCTTAGATCATTTTTCTCAATATGTCTGGATTTATCCACTTCATCGAAAAAGTGACACTTTTGGAAAGTATTTGCATTTTTCTAATTATGTGCAGACTCAGTTCCAATGCAAGATTAAATCTATACAATGTGACAATGGCGGTAAATTTAACAATCATCAACTCAAAGAATATCTTGCGTCGGAAGGACCCACTCTTCGCTTCTCTTGTCCATACACCTCACAACAAAATGGCAAAGCCGAACGGATGCTACGTACTCTCAACAATCGTGTACGTACACTTCTGATACAAGCATCGATGCCCCTCTCCTACTGGGTCGAAGCATTGCATACCGCCACCCATCTCATTAACATCCTTCTTACGACGGCGATCAATAATCAGGTCCCATCTACCAAACTGTTTGGCAAACCGGTTTACTACAATCACCTCCGCACATTTGGATGTTTATGTTACCCAAATCTGCTACCAATAACACCTCACAAGTTGGCATCGCGATCCACTCCATGTGTCCTCCTTGGGTATCCCACTGAACACAGTGCCTACCGATGCCTCGAGATCTCCACACGAAAAATCATACTTTCCCGTCATGTCACATTCGATGAAGCATCCTTCCCCTTCTCCAGTTTCTCGTCCCCCACACAAACAGGTGCTACTTCCCTTCCTTTTATCGCTCCCTCTCCAATCTTCAAATCAATCCCTCACACACCCCCTTGACCACCTCCTTCTCCACATCCGTCTCCACCTCCTTCTCCACCTCCGTCTCCTTCCCCTCCCCCGTCTCCTTCTGCTCCTCTGTCCCCTCCTCCTCCTCCTTCACCTCCTTCTCCACCACCTCCTCCTCCATCACAAGCTCCTCCCCCTCTACCTCACCATTCTATGAACACTCGTAGTAAGAATGGTATAGTTAAAAAGCGAGTTTCATTGTGTCTCCATACAAATACAATTTCACCTCTCCCTTCCTCTCATGTGCAGGCTGCTAAGGATCCCAATTGGGACAATGCTATGCATTTAGAACATGATGCTCATATTAAAAAGAGAACATGAGATCTTGTGCCAAGACCAAAGGTTACTAATATTGTTCGTTCAATGTGGTTATTCAGGCACAAATTTAATGCAGATGGAAGCTTGTCCCGATATAAAGCGCGTCTTGTGGCCAATGGACGCTCTCAACAACAAGGCATTGACTGCGATGAAACATTCAGCCCAGTAGTGAAACCAGCAACCATACGCTCCGTCCTTCATGCCGTTTTATCCTTTGACTGGCCTTTACATCAGCTTGATGTCAAGAACGCTTTTCTTCATGGCAATTTAGAAGAGACGGTCTACATGCATCAACCGCCTGGCTTTCGTGACAACACCAAGCCTGATCATGTTTGCCTTCTCCGACGCTCCCTTTACGGACTTAAACAAGCACCTAGGACATGATACACCACATTTTCTTTTTTTGCTCGCAAGATTGGCTTCATTCAAAGTTCCTCTGATCAGTCTCTCTTTGTGTTAAGTCGCGGAAATGACCTTGCGTACATTCTCCTCTACGTGGATGACATTGTTCTCACAGCCTCCACCACAATGCTTCTGAATCAGGTCATTACCCAACTCAATTCTGAATTTGACATGACTGATCTTGGCACTTTGCATCACTTCTTAGGCATCTCGGTTACACGCACGAAAGATAGCCTCTTCCTACACCAACAAAACTATGCGGCTGACATCCTTCACCGCGCCAACATGAGTGATTGCAATCCTTGCCTTACACCCGTAGACATAAAAACTAAGCTTGCTGCTGATGATGGACCGCCTGTTACAGACCCCACTTTATATCGAAGCTTAGCTGGCGCTCTTCAGTATTTGACCTTCACTCGACCGGATATATCCTTCGCCGTCCAGCAAGTATGTTTATTCATGCATGATCCTAGAGAGTCTCATTTTAATGCTCTCAAACGCATCCTACGCTACATTAAGGGCACTATATCTGATGGCTTGTACCTCTACCGCTCAAATCTCACCAATCTTGTTGCATATTCTGACGCCGATTGGGCCGGCTGTCCATCTACTCGTCGGTCAACTTCGGGCTATTATGTTTTTCTCGGTGATAATCTCATCTCCTGGTCATCAAAACGCCAACAAATAGTCTCTCGCTCAAGTGCCGAGGCTGAATATCGAGGCGTGGCGAATGCCGTTGCTGAAGTCACATGGATACGCACATTGGTGGCCGAGCTCAAGATCCCCATTCAACAAGAAACTCTGGTCTATGGTGACAATGTCAGTGCCATCTATCTCTCGTCTAACCCAGTTCAACATCAACGGACAAAACATGTTGAAATAGACATTCATTTTGTTCGTGAACGAGTTGCTATTGGACAAGTTAAGGTTCTACATGTGCCCTCTTCCCGACAGTTTGCAGACATCTTCACCAAGGGCCTACCAACGACTCTGTTTCTGGAATTTAAGGACAGTTTCAGCATCCGGTCACCGAACGCTTCCACTGCGGGGGAGTATTACGATATCAAATCCGATACTCCAAATATCTCAATGTAATTAATTAGGATACGATTATGATTTGGTTGTACTCATATATATACCTCTGCACATATCAATAGAACGACACAGTGAATTCACCTAAATATCTTACATAGCGGAGCCTATTGCTAGTGCAAAAATCGAGCGTGATAGGCCTCAGAACAATTCAAAATGGAACGTTATGGAGATATTAGGATCACTCAACCTTGCAGGAGAAACGTTGACTTCTGGACCATCTGAGTAAGTTATATTTGCACACTTGCTTAAGATATTTCAAGTACATTGGGCGTGTAGTGACTATCAGGAAAGAAGAAAAGGAGGAGCTCAGTATCAAAGTAGACCGATTAAGTGATCTATTTACCTTCAAACTTGCTCTATGACATGGTTTCGGCCGATGAGGACCAAATCTGCCTTAGTGTTTTTATCTGATACGTTTTATAGATCTCATCTGTACAAATTTCCTCTCGGTGTAAATTCGAAACTATGTTTCCACTGTGTACTGCACTGTCCTAACAAAGATTTACTCAGATATAGAATGCAAATTCTGTATCAGACATTGTCCTCTAATTACGTTTGTTTCTTTCACACATTCGAACATTGAAGAAGCACTACACTTCCCAGAAAAAGCAATGATTCATTCTTCTTTTCTTTACATATTGAGTAGAAATAAAGTAGCCACAAACTTAACACAGAGGAAGACCTAAAAATCCACAATTAAATAAAACTAGGAGAGAGACAATGAAACGTAGAATGAAACACACTTAAGAAGGGTTTAAGAAGGAATCAACCTTAACGTTGGTAGAGCCGGACAAGAACTTCATGCAGATAGGAGGCTTTACACCAGCCAAAGCAAGTACAGAGTTTGGTAAACTCCAAATGCCTTCACCGCAAATCAAACCAGAGGCAACAGCAGAAGAGTAAGCATCAGCTTTGGGTTTATTCAGCTTCCTCCATATGAACAAAATGAGACTTCCGACACACATATCGATACTGAAGTAACCTCCGATGTAGAAGGGTATAGCCATAGCCATCGGGAGGGGGATAAAGCGAGCCCATTTGGGCCCTACCGCATCCCTTACACCGTTGATAATCACTGCCGCTGCAAAGAATATGTAGCAGAGCACGAGGCAATGTTTGGGCAAAGCAGAGAATCCTTCCACTCCGAGTATCGACATGTTTCTGTAGACCGAGGCATAGGGTGCGGGATAAGCGGTGCCAGTTTTACCAAAGTCGGGAAAGGCCTTGTAGAATAGCCAGAAGACGCAAGGAGAGATGACGCAGCCCATGGCAGTGCCAATAGCTTGGCTCAAGAACATGGACCTTGGTGAGGCTAATGTCATGTAACCTGTTTTGAAGTCTTGCATCAGATCAGAAGCGGTGGAGACGATGTTCATCATGACACCACAAGCCGCTAGTCCAGCTAAAACGCCTCCATTGGCTGCGCCGGCCCAAGCACCGATGGTGAAAATGGCAAGCTTGCCATAAGTGGAAGCTAAGGACCAGTCGGTGAGTCCGCAACCGTAGGCGTTACAAAAGGCTAAAACAGGGGCGATGATATACATGGTCAAGATGTGGTACCATTTGAGCTGAGGGAAAATATGTGGAACTGTGATGATTGAGATTATAGCCATGACCACGTAACCAGCTACAGCGATCCATGATGGGATTCTGTCTTTCAGGAAGATATCTGTTCTTCGTTTGTCGTCGTAAGAAACACCTGTCGCGGTTGGAGATGAACGGTCGTTGACGGGAAGAACATCTCTGTTCTTGAATTGCTTGTACAGACCGACGATAGTGCCGCCTAGGACTTTGATGAAGTTGTATAGACCATCCCCGAGGATCATAGCTATGGCTATAAACACCTGAGGCATCAATCAGAAATCGACATTAATGTACTTGTTCCATTTAAAAAAGTGTTGGAGGGAGAGAGAAAGAGCAGACCTTGTAGCCTTGAAGACCGTGGAGACTGGATTGAGCAAGCTTTGCAGGATACCAATTGCCTTTTTGGGCATCTATGAGTGGCCACATAACGCCCCAAGAGAGTATTGATCCCACGAGAAGAGATATATTGATTAGATATGGGCATATCATTCCAACACCAACATATGTAGCCGAGAAATCAAAGTAGAACCTGTTTTTTTATTACCAACATAAAATGATTAGATGAAATTGTAAAGCTGCTGAAACTAAAGCAATAGATAAGAGCTAGTGCATACTTGTTTTCGTAGGCTTCGAGACCAAATGTAGGGAAGTTGATAAAACCACAGCCGTCACCTGAAGTAAAGAACCACTGAAAGAAAGCCCACAAGAAACTGAAGGAGAAGAACTTGCCCAATGCTCGAACTTGCTTCCTGTAGAGTAGAGAAGAATGGGATCAACAATGAGATGATTAAAGATTGATGGGCAAGCATGAGCAAAGAGTCTTACTTTGCTAGCTTGGCACCTTGAGGTGTGTGGAAACTGTTGATGAGATGGGCAGTGGCAGTACCACTAGGATATGTCAATTTGAAGTCCACTATCATGATCTGAAGCAAAAGAAAATAAATCAGTAGATAAGACTTATTGTAGTGCTGTTTGCCATAACCAAGATGGTTTTAAAGACTAGGTTTGGTACGTACCTTTCGGAGGGGGACGACAGAGAAGAGACCAAGAAAGCTAACAACAAAGAGAAATCCAATCATCCAACCCAAATGAGGATTCTTTATGTTGAGAGGAGTATTGGCTTCTGGTGATTGTTTTGCAACAACTTCACTCATCGCAAATAGATAACTTCCAAACCCGCCTGCTCACTCACACCCAACATTAATATAAGTCAACGAGGTTTGTTTTGTTGCAGTAGTTTTAATAATAAACGTCGCTTCTTATGAACAATTTGAGATGTAAATTGATTCCTTCAGTATTCAGTTTAAATCTAATCATAGCAGATTCGTCAAAGAAGTAATAATCTTGATTACTGTAATATAAAGGTCATGTGTGTACAGTAATCACATTATGCCAACTAGATGACGTTCGTTGCCATTGAACACACATGGTGAATCATATAGCAAGTCAACTCTTATTAAATAAATTGACGTCAGATCCTTTAAGTATACGAATCACGTGAGCGTCAACTATAGTTGTTTGTTTCCATGCATTAAGTGTGCGTACGCATGAGTAGCGATGTTTGTTCATTCTCGAAATTCGTTAGAATATTAAGTTTTCTGTATATATACTATATCTGAGTACTAAATTATATTTAAAAATTTAACAAACTATTCTATAATAAAAAAATAATTTATTTTGGTCAATATGAAAGAGGTGAGTGAAAAAGTCCACATATGTATATGTTGTGGATTCTAGTTTCCATATTCCTTATCTATAAACGTGAATATCGAGAAGTAAATACTATAATATATAGATTGTTATAAATGAAAAATGGAACTTCCTAATAGAGCGCCGAAATCATATGCAACTTTGACCTAATCACAATCTCTTACTCGTCATCATGCCGTCTATGTAGTTACGTTCGTATCTTTTAAGATTTAGATTTAGATCTAAAGAAATCCCCATATACTTTGATGTATATACTTGTTTTAATCTCCTATGTTTAACAGAAGTATTACACAATAATTCATTTATTTACCATTTAGTTTAGTAGTTGATGATGAGAAATAAGCAAAAAAAAAAANAGATTTTTAATAATGAAAAAAAAAAAAAAAAAAAAAAAAAAATAGTGTTAAGAAAAAGGTTGGCGAAATATAAAAATTAGGTATTGTAATTTATGATTAGTTAAGTGAAAAAAAATGAATAAAAAAGAGAGAAGAAAAGTGTCATTTTCAAAGAGATCCGTGCGAAAAGTGTATGTTAGCCATAAAAGTAGGAATCGGGAAAAGGAAGGAAGGAAGGACGTACCGCTAAAGGCGATGCCGGAGGAAGCAACGACGCAGGTCTGAATGACGGTGTTCTCTTGCCTGGTGAAGGGCTGTTTGAGAAATCCGGCTTTGTGGAGAAGCTTGGTCCACGTCTTGACGAGGAAGAAGCCGAGCAATCCGGCGGAGATGTTGAGCGACGGGATGATCCCGGTGGTGAGGTTGAGCTTCATCACCACGAAGGTGAAGAGAATGGCCAAGATGAAACTCACCACCATGGATCTGAACGTCAGCTGATTCTGCCACGCCGGGGGAGCCTCCGCGTTTGCCTCGAATATCCTCTCCACCGAGACTTCCTCCGTTGACTCATCCGTGTTCAGATCGTCGTCTTTCTTCGACCGCTCCACCTCCATTTGGTTTTGTTATGGGAGAGAGATGAGAGTAAATGAAATTAAAACAAAGCGAGGAAAAGCTGGCGTTTCCGAAATTAGAGTCCTCAACTGATTCTTTTCTGTCACTGAATCTGTTTCACATTCTATATTTATACTCCTATATTCCCTATACCTACGTGTCCTTCCCACCTTCTTTCCGCGGATCCGCTTTTACTTCTTCTCTTTCTTTACTAGACGATCTTCATCTGGTCCCACCCATAAACTTATATATCCTAGATATTACAGAGCTCCTTTTATTGTTTCACTTTTATTTCACCAACATTATTTTTCTTAAACCCCAAAATGATAAGATTATTCATTTAATTTAAGCCCAAATTTTTAAACCACAATATCCATAAATTAAGATTCAAAATAAAGGAAAATTAAAACATTAAATAATAATAATAATAATAATAATACATGCCGAAGAAATAAGATAGACACACCAACCTTGTTATTAATTAATCATCATTTTCCTTTATATTTTTATGCGACATAGTATTCTTCATCTTCTTTTTTTTTTTTAATGTTGGATTTCATTTACAAAGAAAAACATAACACAATACAACCCGAATTTGACCAGAGCAACTACTATTATAAACCGGAAACTCATATATAAAGGAACCATGACAAGAGAGGAGAAAGGGCCGAGGGACTCGATAGGGAGAAAGGGCCGAGGGACTTGATAGTAAGAAAGGATCACAAGTACGTATTGCGCTCATCAAGTCAGTGTCTAGCTTCATCCAGGAGACGATATAGGAGTCAATGTGGGCCACCTTGGGCAGTATATAATTGGCAACGGTGCTCTGATCTGACACTAGACACAATGCTTTAAGCCACAACATTAGTTGTCTTATCCATTCGCTTGAGTTGCCAATGTTCAAAGTGATAAAGCCCTGACTGTATTTGTGAAATTAAGTGAGCATAAGGAGGAAAGTTGATGCAACATGGGAAAGGATAAGCTTGAACCTGAGCTAGAACCCGAGGAGTATGAAATGGAGCTGCAAGCTGGACCGATGACCCGTGCAAAGGCTAAAAGACTACATGAAGCAGTTCACAATTTGCTTGCAAAGGAGCTTGAGCTAAACACCTACAAGAAAACTCCAAACAAGTTAATCAATTTGATACAAGCGCAGTTTAGCTAACAAATGGGTGTGTGATCCGCTTGTACTCTTTTCCTTGTTAGGTTTTATCCCAAGGGGAATGAGTTTTCTTGGCAAGGTTTTTAACGAGGCAAGCGTATCACACCATAATTGCCCATTTGTTGCTAAAACCATCCTCACAGTGCACACAAACCAAAATATAATGAGGATGGTCAAATGACGCCTATTTTCTATTTTAAAACTTTTTTTCCCGTAATTTCCAAGTCCCTTAATTGTTTTCTAGGGCTTCCCTTCTCTCTTCTACCTTTAAAAACGTGTACCTCCCTTTGTATTGAGAACATTTATCATTTTATTAAAAAATACTTTTCCCCTTTGAGTTTGAGAGTGATGCTTTGCGTGATTCGATTGTTGATGTGTCATATCCTTCAATCAACATTTGGTTTGTCTCGGTGTGTCATATCCGAGGAACCATCTTAGATAAATCAGTGGCTTCTCCGCACCCACTGTGTGACCATACCTCTCCACACGCCTTAATCAGCATAACCTCGGCTCTGTTTTGGTGCAAGGGTTATCAAATCACAAACTAGCGGCCTATTCCTTGGGAGATTCATGTCATTTGGTATCAGAGCAAGCTCTAGTTTGTTTCGTAATCTCAGTGCCACTTTGGTAATTCTGTTTTCGGGAAACTGTTTCACCGTTTTAGGATTCAATATCTATCTGATTTGTACGAAACTTGTTGGGTTGTATAGATCACGTTCTGAACTACAAGATTCGGTACTCTTGCGTGTTATTTGGATAAGAATTCACCGATTTACCTGCTGTTAGATTTTTGTGTGAAAACTGCAAAAAAGGGACTTCTCAGATTCTAAATTTGTTGTAGTTTGTTTATGTTCAGTTTTGATAATCAGATTGTTGCTGAGAACTTTTGATGCAATTTTTATGATTTGTTCATTGCAGGAACTATGGGTACATAGAAGAAGGTGAAAACAAAAACATACTTTTTATGGAAGCTATGATGGCAAAGATGAAGAAGGCTATAAAGATTGAGATGAAAGCCATACACCAACATTTAGATGGGGCTTGTGACAGGAGAACACGAGAAGGAATTTCAGGAAGGGAAAATAAGCCTTTACAACATCCGAAGCGTGAGGAAACAAGAGACTACTACAGCCATGACACGCACGAAAGTTCTAAGCAAAGTAGACTGTTTTAGAACCGGTTGAGTAAACAAGAGCACCATGAGGAGAAGGAACAAAAGCTGAAAGTGGTTGATGCATGGTTGAATGGCCAAAAGAAGAGTTCAACCACATGCCAATCTACTGGTGCTAAGGAAACATCATTTGGTCTTAAGAAGGAATTGGGCAATTCGGAAGGCAGAACCAAATCAACCTTTAGCTGCCCGGGAAGGAACGAATAAAACTGTCAATGAAAGGAACTTTTCTAATAAATTCTTCATGAGTCATGGCAGGAACAAAGTTGCAAATGCAAAGCCTATGGAGCCTGAAGACGATGCTAAGAGAAGGACCCAAGAGAAAGAGAAAGTCTTAGATTCAATGACAATTTTTAATCAAGGAGAAGTGCCACACTAATCAGAAGTGAATCGTTAAAAGCTAAGCTTATTATTCCCTATAACCAATCTATTTATGTGTTTGAAAAACTAATCCATTTAGAACCGATGCAACCGAGTAGTATTGTCTCCTTCTCTCATGTTCTTGAAGGGGAATCTCAGGAAAAAATCCAAAAGAGTGTGCCAACGATTGTTACTAGACATTTACCTGAACAAAGAGTAGTACAAAGAGCTAAGGAGCAGGAAATCATCTTTGTTTCTTAACCAAGCCTTACGTCAAATGACTGGCCACAAAAGCACTGTAAGGAGTATGATATTGTTAGAAAAGAGCTTAATTTGTTTGTGTTGCTTTCTGCTCAAGAAAAGAAATGTTTTGGTTTAAAAAGAGTTAAGGAAATTTGTGTTTCAGATTCTGTTTTTAACAAAATGGTTCCTACTTTTGATAAGCTCACACTTGAAACGTTTTTGAAGCCAAATGATTTTATACTTGATGAATTTAACACTTCTTTGAGTAAACTTGTGACTAGTAGTGAAGTTGCTTTGTGTTTAGGTGATCTTAAGCTCAATAACATGCTTAAACTGTTTGATTACTCCAACCACACATTTGATGTGTTTCCTTTAATGTTTTTGAAAGTTCATAAAGGGCAGGTTGAGAATGCGAACATAAAAACAAGGAAAAGAAAACTGATCATCAAGGATAATGGGAAGAAGCTCCGAACAAACCGTGGATGGCCAAGTCTTAAAACTATTAAGTTCAAATGGAAAGACAAAGAAGAAACGACTTGCCATGATAAAAGAGAAGTTCCCTAATACTCTTGTTCTAACTCTTGCTGATTACTTTAAAACTTTTGAACTTGAGTATTATGCTATTGGGAAATGTACTGACAATATTTTGATGCAGGACCAAAAATCTATAGCAATCGTGTGGGAAAATAATGGAGAAAGGTTCATTTGTCAATTTGTCATGAAAAAAGGCTACAAAGTAATGCGAGATCACTCCTATTGGCCTCAAAAGAAGAAAGGAGACGTTGAGAGGAGATACCAAAGTTATGTCATATGCAGACTGATCACAACAAAACCTCACAGTTTGCGTCCCTAATCTTTTGCAGTCATGGCATAAAATGTCCATTGGTTTTATTGAATTGCTCAGGATTGGATAAATACTTTGATTTAATGATTTGGAACATATTTTCTAAACTGTTTTGTTTCATATATTTTCATCAAATCAGTGATACTTTGCTTCATGCTCATTTGATCTCTAAAGGAATATTCATTTGCATTCGTTTTTAAAGTCACACGGATTTCTATTTGATGCAATTCATGAATTTGAAACTTTTTTTGAGTGTTTCCATGTTTACTAAGGAATTTGCATCATGTCTAAGTATTTATGAGTTTAGTGAAGTATCTAAGTTGTTTGAATCCAAGTTTGTATGGTACAAAACGTTTTCTAAAATAAAACATTTATTTAATTCTATTTTGTGTGCTTTAATGTGGTATAAAAAACATGTGTTAGTCAAGAACATCATATTAAATATCATGACAAGCTGTTTAACAATTCTTACCACACATTTGATGTTTTCGTTGGTTTTGTTGATATTTCTTAAGAAACAGGATCATCCACAAATGAAAGCCAGCAAGCACAACAAAACAACTATATACGGCTTCAAAAATTGGAAGTACTTAAGAAAATTCAAAATGAAGCCAAGAAGTGATCCTTTCCAAGTGTTCAACCAAATCAACAAACAAGATCATCAACCCGGTCTCCAAGGTAAGTACAACAAAAGAAAAAGTTTTGGTATTACCTTTTGTTGCAGATAAAGCAGATTTGAGGACAAATCTTTTTCAACTGAAGGGGGATGATGCGAGCATGGGAAAGGATGAACTTGAACCTGAGCTAGGGAATGGAGCTGCAAGATGGATCGATGACCCGTGCAAAGGCTAAAAGACTAAAAGAAGCAGTTCACAATTTGCTTACAAAGGAGTTTGAGCTAAACACATACAAGAAGACACCAAACAAGTTCATCAACTTGATACAAGCGCAATTTAGCTAACAAATGGGTGTGTGATCCGCTTGTACTCTTTTTTCTTGCTAGGTTTTATTCCAAGGGGAATGGGTTTTCTTGGCAAGGTTTTTAACGAGGCAAGTGTATCACACCATAATTGCCCATTTGTTGGTAAAACCATCCTCATGGTGCACACTGACCAAAATATAATGAGGATGGTCAAATGGCGCCTATTTTCTATTTTTAAACTTTCATTTTCTTATTTTCTGTATTTTCCAAGTCCCTTCATTGTTTTCTAGGGCTTCCTTTCTCTCTTCTATCTTTAAAAACGTGTGCCTCCCTTTGTATTAAGAACATCTTTTTTTTTTATATATATAAAAAAAGCCTTTTCATCTTTGAGTTTGAGAGTGATTCTTTGCTTGATTCGATTGTTGGTGTGTCATATCTTTCAATCAACATTTGGTTTGTTTCGGTATGTCATATCAAAGGAACCATCTTAGGTAAATCAGTGGCTTCTCCGCACCCACTGTGTGACCATTCCTCTCCACATGCCTTGATCAGCATAGCCTTAACTCTGTTTTGGTGCAAAGGTTATCAAATCACAAACTAGCAGCCTATTCCTTAAGAGATTCGTATCAAAATTGCAAATGCTTATCAAGTACCCCGATCAAAGTCCCTGAAGATCCAAAATTATTATACAATATCATGTACTTAAAAGTTTCTTATGACAACCATATTTTAAGAGGATCATACGTATATTTTTCGATTTGGGTTCATAAATCTCAAATTAGGATATATTATCAATATCATGTAATTAAATATCTTTTACAACAATCATAATTTTTTGTGTATACTAACTGTATACTATTTTGGATTTATAATTCCACATTTGGGTATATTGTCATATAATTAAAGGAATTATACAACGATCATATTATAGCATACTTTATATTTTTCGATTTAGATTTATAAATCCAAATTAAGGCATAATCTCATATAATAATAATAATAATAATAAAAATTTACAAATTTTTATTCCTGTTGAATTGACTGTGTATGATTCCATTACGTATATAAGTCTTAAATTAGAATATAGTATCAATTAAAATTTTAAATTTATATATCACAAACTAGTGTATAGTGATCATCGTCTGATCTTTAAATATATAGTACATCACAAACTAGTGTATATCTTAAACATAAAACGATAATCACTATACACTAAAGAAAAAACGTACTATTCGAATGCAAATTAAAAAAAAAAACTCCTAATTTATATTATTTTTTCCTTTTTTTGATAACTTATGGTGTCGTATTTATCCTAATTCTCTACATACATACACGTGTTTCTCATATATTTGGCTGAAATTTTGTTATGGGCTTTGGACCTTGTGTTGATAAAACATTTTGAGAGAATCCATGTGGTTTTGGCATGCGGTTGAATAATATAAGGGCTCGTTTGTGAGTAGAAAAGAAATGTTGAGAATCAGCTTTGCTCTTAGGAAACGCAGAAGAATGGGTTCCCATCAGCTCCTCCTCCTCCTAGCGATCATCGTTGGATTCCTTTCGATCTCCGGCATCGACGCTCGCCCCTGCAAAACCTTCCTCATCTCCTCCTATTCCCTCTCCATCACTCCTGAAAACCCTAACCCTGAATCCGATTTCTCCTCCACTCGATTCGTCACCGTCTTCACCATCCGTCGCCTCACTCCTCACCACATCGTCCCTTTCTTCGTCAATCGCCGCCACGGATTCCTTCCTTCCGCCGCCGTTCACAAGCCTCAGATCCCCGACAACCTCACTTCCTTGAGAGATCGCACCAGGGATATCCTCAGCGTCGTCGTCGCCCTTCTCTTCGGCGTTGGATGTGGTGCCCTTACCGCCGCTACCATGTACCTCGTTTGGGCTCTCGTCGTCAACCGTCATACCTACAATTTCCAGGAAGATGATTACGAGACCGATGAATCGGATGATGCTAGCCTCAAGAAGATGGGCTACGTCAAGATCCCAGCTCCTGCTTAATTCGAGGTTCTTCTTATCCTGCTATCAATTATGATTCTATGCCTTTTACCTTGTATCTTGCCTACCACTAAATTCGCCCCTTTCATGGATTTATCTCAACTTATTACACTCAAATATCACTGCTTTACATGTTTATTCTGCTCTTATTATATAATGCACATACTTCTCACCACTCTGCCTACTCTAGGAATTAAGGCCTTTCTGACTCACTTGCAGCCTGCCACTAGTTTTCCATGCTAGTGCCTTATGTTTTTTCAGATCGATTGAACTATTTACTTTTGTCTCTTGGTTCACCCCTAGTATAGTCTACCACTGATTTGCCTAGTGACAGCCTTTTTGCTATTTTTGTTTGTTTCGTATAGTCCTTTAGTATATATTATCTTGATTGTCACCAATTTGTATCGGACGCTAAACATGTCAGTTTCATCACCAAAATGTTTTGGTATAGATTTCTCTAAGCCCAAAAGTTATACTAGACTCTTCTATTCTTTCGAGTAACACAAACCGTGCAATGTTTTGCTTTCAGCCTTTCCTGCTCTTTTTATTTTAGCTATCGATTATCTTGGGTTTCATTTCTATCTTGCTCCAAGGCAAAAATCTGTTGTTTCCACTGTTTATATAAAGCTGAATGTGTTATGGCACCCTTACCTTGATACATGGTGTGTTCCCAAATTCTGTCGTTTCTACTGTTTATATGAAGGCACCGTACCTTGATTCATGGTGTGTTCCTAGACTATCTTGAATATTGTTTGTCAACAACTAATAAAGGGTACCACCGCACAAGAAAAGAAGAGGAGAATGATATAACAAGAGAATGTTACTATTATATTCAAGTGATTTTATGTTACTATTTCATACAAGGGATTCCATTAAAGGCATTATGACGGTAGCGTGCAGCGTCTATAAATGGGTTAAGTACTGTGGGAACTAGGAACTTGTTGCTGCATTCGCTGTTTTATGGACATCTTCAAACGATACTATTTTTTATGTGCCCAACGCTATTCTCAAATGGATATTACTACAATCTCCAGAGCCTTGCTGAGTCAAGCTTGGTTGGATGGATTAACATTTTTTTCAGAATGCTGCCCAACTATTTTCTTAGAATTTGGGTCTGCGCTTCTAGAAGATATTAGTGGTTTAGCTCTTGGAGCTAAACAAATTATTATCTGAGAGGGTCTCCTCCTCCACTGTTTTGTACACTGGCTGCCAAATTGCAAAATAAAACTAGTAGACGGGTAATTTAAGGGAAGCAAGCCAATCTCTCCAGCTCCTTTCCTAAGCCACTTTCTACGTCAAATTATAACAATTAACAATTGTTTGTAAACAAACTTCCCCTAAATTACAGTTACATGATCGGAGGATATTTCACTCAGGCTCTGCAGATAATCTTATAAGGAAACAAAAAAGGGGGTCAGGGATTTCTCATTTAACTTACCTAGCATTTTTACACCAAAACTAGGGAGAGGGTGCACAAACTCATCATGCACACTCGAGTTGTTGAGCCACAATTTGGGAACTCAAACTATAAACAGCAGAAAATGGATTATATGGTTTTGAGAAAAAAACAATGCAATCATTAGCAATAAATTCTGCAACGGTAATGAATTGTTGTTGTTGTAATGTAAAATATGATTTATATAATGAATTGCAGTCTTGCAAAAGGTTTAGAGAGTAAATCAGAACATGAAAGGAATCAAATTGCTAAGGTCTTATCCTCTGGTTGCTAACAAATCCCATGGGACGATTGATTCGTATTTTTGTTGCAGGGAGCAAAGCAAAGCGGATGACAAAAAAAGAACCATGAAACATGGTCCATTTTAAAAAGTTAAAAATTGAAAAACACATAAATAGATTAGTTAATGGGACATCGACTGCCGTGCTTGTCTTTCATGTCTAACGGCTCCATTTTACCCTTCATTCAAAAGTTTAAATATATCCCAAGAGAAGTAATTTGGGAAAGTAAAGAGGCATATCCAAATATTTCGAGTCTTTGGGTTCTAATTCAATATTTTGGGGGAAATGGGTTGCTGTCTCAGTAAGAAACCTGCCTCCAATGGCAGCTCTTGTGTTGTTAAAGCCCCAGATATGAGCAAATCCGATGCTATTGAACCGGTCATTGAGGTAGAGGAGAATCCGGCAAAGGAAGAAACAAAACCCAAATGTGAGAATGTGGTACAAGAAGAAGAAGTATTGGTGATAGAACAGTGGAGGCATGAGAAATCCAAAAGGACGGACTCAGAGGAGAAACCAATGGAGGCCGTGGTGAGGACCTCGAGTTGTACGAAAGAAGAAGTTGATGCTATACTGATACAATGTGGCAAGATGAGTCGTAGCAACTCGGCCAGGAGATACTCGGGTTCCAAGAGGAGCTTCGATGTGGAAGAGGAAGAGGCAGAGCGGCGGCCCCGCCACAGAGTGAATGGTTCGCCGAGAAGACGAACTCCCAGCAGAGAGCGAGGAGGCAGGCGTGTGAGCAGATCCCCAGCAAAACGGTCCGAGACTAACCTCAATTCAAGCGGAATGTTTGTGAGCAACAACGGAGAGCCTTCAGTCAAACGGACTACTGTTAAAAGAAACATCGGAGAAGCTTGTAGGAATGTTCAACCTCCACCATCATCTTGTAGAAAAACGGAGCGGTCGCCGTATAGAAGGAATCCACTCGGAGAGATTGACCAAAACTCCAAGGTGATGAAACCTCAAGTGATAAGCAGAAGCAGATCCCTGAGGAAATCACGAGATTTTTATTTCACTCCAGAAACATTGTTGCCGTCAAACCAAGACAACAACTACACGGCCTTGTTGTTGAAAGATATTCAGAATTTCCACGCCAAGAGTAATGTGAATGTACATGATGATCCTTCGGTTTCCTTGAGTCTTCTTCCATCGTGTGTTACCAAGGCTTGTTCCATCGTTGAAGCAGTTGCAGATCTTAACTCCACCAACACTTGTCTGATCTCTGACTCCAACCAGTTTAGATTCACTTCTACGGCTAATAAGGCGGATCTTATGGAACCAAGCTTTGAAAAGTATGTCACCGTCAAGAGAGGTCAAGAATCAGCAGGCAGCAACAATCTTGCGGCAGTTTTTTTTAATAAGTAGGATCTCCTCGTTTCTTGTTGTCGATTGTTGTTTGGTAACCACTTTCTTCATTTTAATGGAAATTTTATTTTTTATTGAATTTGCATGAATTTGAGAATAATTTTATTTTAAAAACATAAAGAGTAAAATCTTAAACAAAATTTGGTTATTTGGACAAATTTCCAAATTCTATGTGGAATTATTAAATTCTTTATGAATTCTCAAATTCATTAAATTATGATTGTTTTTCCTTTTAAAACAATTTTTGTTTTAGATTTTCAATACAAATGGTCTAATGTAACCTCATTAAATCTAACAAAAATTTATGGATATAAATGAATTTTATATAGTCGATAAAAAATATTAAGGTTAAGAATGTTTGTAGTTTTTAAGTGATTTTTAATTTGGTATTTATTATTTTTAATTTTTTTGGTTTTTTAATTTTTTTTCATTTTAACTTTTATTGAAAACTTAAAACTGATACGAAACCGACGGTTTAAACGAATACAACTCCGGAATCTGAAGCCCAAAAGAGAAAATTTTGGTAGTGCACGAGTCTAAATCTTAAGAAAACGAAGAGCCAAGGAACGAAAACAAAGCAACAATCAACTGAAACATCTAAACAAATACACCAACTGAAACACCTACAAAGACACTAGTACAGAAACAACCGGGAGAGTAAGAGGCCAACAACTTCCTTCTCTCCTCTTTCTCTCACTAAAAACCCAAGTTCTTGAACAAAGCTTGTTTAGATCTCGCCGGAGACTGGTTACCGGCGGCTCCTCCACCGCCGGTACCAATCTCCTTCCCCTGTTTCTTCTCTTATTTTTTCCTTTGTTTTTCTATTTCTCGGTTAGAACCTTTAATCTCGGAATTTTGAATGTTAGATTTACTCTTCTTAGTTCGATTTAGATGTTGTTGCATCTGTTTGATCCTCTTTGGAGTCGATATACTTTTCCTCTTTGTTGTGGGATTGCATCTGTTTAGGGGATGGTTTTGATCCTTTTGGGTTTGTGCAATTTCTCAGTTATAGAAGATCTCCGGTGATGGGTTATATGAGGTGTGGGTTTGACTTATTATCGGATCTTGGCTTCTCAAATTCAATTGCATGATCTTATTTCAACATCGGTGATGTTTTTTGGGGCTTTCCAGTTCCGTGTCCGTTTTTGGTTCCAAACTTGGGAGTCAGCTTCAATTGTGAGAGTCATTGCTCACTTGTTGTGTCTACTTATCAGATTTGGTCGGGAACCGCTCATTTTACAGTTTCTCTGAAGCCGAGATCTTATATTGGTGAGGTACACTTATTCCCCATGGAAGAACCTTTGGTTGGTGGTCCAAGCTTGTCGCAAGGTTGTGGCAGGCGCTTTGATTGGTGATCCAAATTCTTCGCAAGGATGTGGCAAGACATGTTTATTTAGCTGTTTAGCCTAAGTTGATAATTTTTTCAAATCCATGTTTCTTATTTTCTTGTATGTTTTTCCGTTGGTGTTTTTTTTGTACAATTTAATGTTCTGGTTGTGACCCGTTTTCTTATCCCGTCAGTTTGGTTGTTGTTAAGTTTAGTTTATGGTCTGTAAGTTCTGTTTCCTCAGTTTGGTTTGGTTGGGGCTAAGTTTTCGGGGGTTTATCGTTTGGTTTGTATCCCTCCTTTTTAATATATCATGTTTAGTGGGAAAAAAAAGACCGGGAGAAACACCACTAGAACCTCACAGCCAAGGTCCCTCAGACCATACGGTGTCAAACCTTCAAATAATTCAAACACAAGTCAGAATCGCAATAGGATCATAGTCTTCTAGCAAAAGTGAGATGTTATCGCGAGAGAAATTTCTGAGGAGGAGCTAAAAAAACTTGCAAAACACCACTAAACTAAACCACGAAGCATCTAAACAATCCACACGGTTAGCACAAGAATCCGATACCCAACCCTGAAATCACCACAAGAAGAAAAGTTGAGCCCCTTTCAATACCATAAACCTCAATCACAAGTCTAGATATCATACTAATACAAGCTCCCTAGGCCTTGACACAACAAGAATTGAATCACTAGCTGATCTAAGGACCTCTCTAGCTAATCTGGGATAGCGTGGATATAGATGTGGACTAAAAAGAAGCACATCAAGTGTGTAAGCTTGATGATACTTCTGTGACACTCTAAACTTGAACTTACAAGAAGTAGAGAGAAATCTTGGCATAAACCAAACGAACAATTTTATTAATCAAAATATGAAAAGGGACTACAATTCAAGGAATTATATATCCAGATTCAAACCTATATTAAAGGGAAAAAACACAATCATTATGTAAGAAATAAAGAAAAAACACAACAAAAATAAAGGAAAATTAACACTTAAAAAAAGGAGCTAATCTACGGGTATAAATAGAGTAAATTTTATCTCTTAGCATTCAAGCTTGATTCTCCTTTAGGAAGAGATAATTTAGTTGATTTAGAACCTTCATACAAGTCCTCCATGCTTAAGGAAACCATGCTTAAGTGGACTTCATGTTTGGGTATGAAAAAGCTCATTTGTTCTTATTGGATATGATATGATCCAATGGACATGCAGTCACTATTTCGCCTTTTTTTTTGGAGTTTGGTAAGTCCAATTCAAGTGATCTTTTATGTTATGAAAAGCTGACTCAAAGAGCTTTAATTTGGTATGTGGCTCGCCCAGTTAAACATTCTGATTCGTCGTGGACACTAAATTGAAGACAACTTTCAATTCTGAGTTCTCAGATGGAGTTACTCGCATGGCTTCAGACTGATCAAGGGGGATCAGTCCTTCATGTTCCAGCTGAGCTAAAAAGATATTGAACTTCTTTTCCATACCTTTACTCCTGCTCCTGGTCATGGGTCCACTTGGTATTTGAGGAGCTTGGATGATTTGGCTAGGTGGTTCGATGTCCTCATCACTCCCTCCCTCTTCAAAAGGTTTTGACCCCAAAAATGTTTCACGCACCAAAACGAGCTAGATCAGAAACATTAAAAGTGTTAGATACTTGAAACTCACCTGGAAGTTCTAGCTTGTAAGCATTATTATTGATCTTTTTTAAGATCTTGAAATGTTCATCTCCTCGAGGTGAAAGCTTAGAATTCCTTTGGGTTGGGAACCTCTTTGGCCTCATGTGTAACCAAACTCATTCTCCAACTTCAAAAGATATTTGTTTCTTTCCCTTGTTAGCTGCTTTGACATGTTACACATTGGTTTTCTCAAGTTTCTCATTAACCTCGAGATGAATCTTCTTAATATACTCGGCTTTCTACTCGCCACCGAAATTCAAAAACTCCTTTTGTGGAAGTGGTGTGAGATCCAAAGGAGTACTGGGAATGAACTCATACACAACTTGAAAAGGTGACATTAGCGTGACACTATAGATAGCTCTATTGCAAGCAAATTCATCGAAAGGTAAAACTTCAAGCAAAGTTTTAATATTACTCCCTATTGTTGCTCTTAGAAGTGTTCCAAGAGTACGATTGACCACTTCAGTTTGGCCATCAGTTTCTGGATGGCACGTGGTGGAAAAGAGCAGCTTGGGCCTAGATGTTTCCACAAGGTTCTTAAAAAATGACTAAGAAACTTGGTGTTCCTATTCGAGACAATTGTCCTTGGAACTCCATGCAATTTAACCACTTCTTTAAAGATGAGATCTGCGGTTTGGGTTGCATCATTGGTTTTGGCACATGGAATGAAGTGAGCCATATTGGAAAATTGGTCTACCACCACAAAGATTGAGTCCTTATTTGGATCTTAGGCAAACGTAGGATAAAATCCATGGAAATATCAACCCAAGAAAAAGTAGGAATTGATAAAGGAAGATACTAACCGTGGGGTTGGACTCTAGACTTTGCTCTCTTGCAAGTGATACATCTTGCAATAAAAGTCTCCACTGTTTTCTTAAGGTGTGGCCAAAAGAAATGTTCTTTAAGCATAGCTAAGGTTTTTTCCACGCCAAAGTGACCCATTAATCCTCCTCCATGAGCTTCTCGAACCAAGGGATCCCTTAGTGAACATTCTGGGATGCATAGTCGTTTATCTTTGAAGAGATAGCCATTATGGGTATAGAGAGACCCATAGGCTCCCTTTCCCCATCCTTTGTAACTCTATGCAAAATCAGGATCAACCTCATACAAAGGACTAAGTAATTCAAAACCAAGAACCTTTGCATCCATAGTAGATATAAGCACTTGTCTTCTTGAACGTACACCGGTTACAATATTGTCTGTCCCCTTCTTGTACTTTATGACATAAGGGAATGTCTCGTAAAATCTAGCCACTTAGCATACCTTCTCTTCAGATTAGTTTGACCTCTTATATGCTTCAAAGTCTCATGATCCGTGTGGATCACACACTCCTTCGTGAGTAAATAATGTTGCCATGTTTCCATTGCCCGAACTAAAGCATACAACTCCTTATCGTGCGTGGGGTAATCGAAAGTTGCACAACTGAGTTTCTCGTTGAAGTAGGCTATAGGCTTGCCTCCTTGAGTAAGAACATCTCCAATGCCTCATCCTGAAGTATCACACTCAATTTCAAACGTTTTAGTAAAATCGAGTAAAGTTAAAATAGGAGCATTTGATAACCGATCCTTAAGAGCTTTGAAAGCCTGATCTTGAGCTTCATCTCACTTGAATCTCATGTCCTTCTTAATAACAGCAGTGAGTGGTGTAGATGGAGTGCTAAATTCCTTCAGAAACATCCTATAAAAGCTAACCAAACCGTAAAAGCTCCTAACTTAGCTTATGTTGGTTGGAGTTGGCCACTCTTGGATTGCTTTATCCTTCTCTTGATCCAATTTTCATTAATGAAGCTTTATAACCTATTTCATTGGAGGATTTTTAGTTTTACTTTGTGACTTTGTATTTGAGCTTGAGAAAGCTTAGAATATACACTTATGTGTTTTGAATAAAAATTTAACATTTATTCAAAAAAAAAAAAATTATGACGAACACTTAACGACATCCCTTAAGCGTCTGAGTCAAAAAACATTTTTAGCATTTTATTCAAATGTAGTTTGAAACTTAGGTGATTAAATATCATTTCCAAAGTTGGGGCTTTAAACGTCCACTTTTTGAAAGTTGGGGCCTTTTTTAGTTCGTGTATGCGTAAAACGATATCGTTTTATGATGAGAAAAACGACGTCGTTTTGGACTCAACGGACCGTTCACAGAGGGTTAACAGCGTAACATGATTTCTGGCGGAGACTTAACGATATCTCTCAAACATCCGCATCATGAAAAGTTTAGCATTTTATTGAAATGAAGTTTGAAATTTCGATGATTAAACGATATTTTGAAAGTTGAAGCCTTAAACATTTATTTTTGAAAGTTGAGGTCTTTTTTGACATTTTGCCCATTATAATACCCTAAGAGCATACCAAATCTTACATCCAAAAGTATAATACTAACAGGGTGTTATTGAACCTTGTATTTTAACGTATTTTAAAGGATTTGGATTTCAATGTATTTTTTTGTATTTCGATAGTATTTCAATGTATTTTTGTGTATTCACTATAACTGTTGTGTATTCTCTTGTATTTGATTGTAAAGTAGTTCAATGGATTTGGTTATATTTGAAAAATCGTTTTAAAATATAAAAAGAGGAACTTTTTTTTTAATGAAAATTTTATATCGTAGAACTATCTCTCCTTCTTCATCGATCCACACAATCTAAACTCAATTTCTCATTAACAGAAGAAACCATAGGACTCTCATCAATCATATGGAACTATGCAACAGTGACCTCCCAACAAGCTCAGATCCAAGCTTCTAGAAAGTGGATTAGCCCCAACAGAATCAAGATTCACTCTCCTTGAAGCTCTAGGGCACCGTTTGCTGGTCTACTCGCTTAGAGTTCTCTCTCTGATCTCGAATATAACAAAATTTAAAAGATATTGAATAACACCTACTTTTAATGTATTTCAGAATCCATCAAACAAATACACAGTTGACTAACATCGTATTTGAATGTATTATACCAAAATACACATTGAATAACACTGTATTTGAGAATCACTTTAAAATACAACCAAATACGACATTCAATAACCCCCCCCCCAACTCTACTTGGTAATATACCCTAAATCCCAAACTCTGAACAAAGGATTAAAACAAAAAATGAATATTAAACGAATAATCAAATACTGAAACACTAGACCTTGAAGGATTAAGAAATCAATCCTTGACGAGAGTGGAACTAAGGGGGATGTATTGGATCATGTATTTAGAGTGATTTTGTGTGATTTGACAAATTTGGTGTTATTGGAACATGTGTTGTAAAAATCTTCTAAAAATCAGTGTCATTAGACTATGTATTTTAACAAATGCCATCAAATTCGGTGTTATTGGAAATATTTTAATCATTTGATTTTAAGTGATTTTACAGTGTTTTGGATGAGTTTCATAGTTAAAAATGGAAATACTAAAATCACATGGTTTTAGGTGGAATTTGAGGTGATTTCATTAAAACTTTTCAAAATCATCAAAACTCTCCAAAACCTCATTAAACATCAAACTATTTCAAACTCATGATCTAATACACCCCCTAAACCATTAGGAAGGATACTAAAACGATAAGAGGGATTTTATGCTACTACTTAAACACTAAAATACCACAACTTTTGTCAGACGTCTGCAGTTGTGTGTCAGACGTCTGCAATCGATTTTATATTTGGTTTATATGGGTTAGGGTAATAAGGTCACAAAATCTCATGTTTGTATTGGATCACGAATTTGAAATGGTTTGATGTTTAATGAGATTTTGGAGAGTTTTGATGATTTTGAAGAATTTTAATGAAACCAATTCAAATTCCACCTAAAATCATGTAATTTGAGTATTTCCATTTTTAACTAATAAACTCATTCAAAACACTCTAAAATCACTTAAAACCAAATGATTAAAATATTTTCAATAACACTGAATTTGATATTTATTTGTTAAAATGCCTAGTCCAATTAGGCCTGGACGTAATACCCGATAACCGAATAACCAAACCGAACCAAAATTAATCGAACCAAACCGAACCCGAATTTCTAAAATATTTGAATGGTTTCTAAATTTCTAATATCGAAAACCCGAAACCGAACCGAACCGACTAACCGAAGACTAACCGACCAAACCGAAACATAGGAACACCCTAGCCCTAGGATTATAAAAGTATATTTCCTTTGTTATTTTGAAATGTGAATGTCAATTTTTTTTGTTCAAATTATGTAAACTTTGGATCTGTCACATATTGAAGTTGTTGGCTGCTTTGGAGTTTGATGGACACAACATGACTCGACAATCTTG
The DNA here is from genome assembly GCA_900406295.1 of Aurinia saxatilis. Lineage (NCBI taxonomy): Eukaryota > Viridiplantae > Streptophyta > Magnoliopsida > Brassicales > Brassicaceae > Aurinia > Aurinia saxatilis. The sequence continues at coordinate 32,092 of OVAP01000058.1, read as the reverse complement.
GCTTAGTGAGTAAGTGAGAATGGTAAAGCTTTGTTCCGGATACGACTTTGTTTCTCTATCTTTTCTCTTATTTTATCATTTATGTGTCTTTAACTCTTTGTGATTGACTAATTGTAGATTCAAGACTATATTTGTGGATTGTGGTGGTCATTTGAAACTCGAGATTTCAATTTCATGAGCATTGAAACTCGGTATTTCAATTTCATGAGCACTGCTCATTTTCTTATTTGGATTTTTATTTTCGGTTAATAGTTTTTCCGGATTTATTGGTTATTTTGGTTACTATCTGAACCGAACCGAAACCGAACGAACCGAACTAAATTTTTTGTAATATCCGAATGGTTATTATATTACTATATCCAAAATAACCGAAACCAAAACTAACCGAACCAAAACCGAATAGTTATCCGAACGCCCACCCCTATGTCCAATAACACTGATTTTTAAAAGGTTTTTTAAGATACATATTCCAATAACACTGAATTTATCAAATTACACCAAATCACTCTAAATACATGATCCGATATACCCCTAAAAATAATTTATTGTCACACATAATTTTTTGTTGATTTTATAGTCACTGAGCTCCACTACTCTACTATTTAATCCATGTGTATTTTTTTTATTTTGTGACCTTGGTTAAGTCTACTGAAAATAGACTATCGTACCTAAAAATCGAATATCATTGCTTTAGGTAGAAATTAGGTTAATGGATCAATCAGGTATGATATGAGTCGGGTTAATGGTGATGAAGAAAAGAAAAAGAAAGAAAGGAGTATCTTATAAATAAATAAATTAAAAATCAAAGCAAAAACACAGCCCGTACCCGAGTTTTGTGAATACTGAGAAAAAGGTTTTAGGGCTCCAACTCTGAGAAGCTCCTGGTTTAGATTCGGAAGTAGCTAAGGTAGACACACCCTTCTCTCTCGTCTTCTTACGATTTCATATTTCCAGCAACCAAAACCAATTCCATTTCTCTGGGGTTGAATTTCGCTGCAATTATTTTTAAAATCTGAAGCTTTTGTTAAATTTTGTAGCTACCCACTAAGTGTTCTACACTTTGCAGGTCAGATAGTTTCTTTGGACTGCTATTATGGCGACAACCACTGGACTCGAGTCTCTTGTCGATCGTAAGTTGTCTTTTTGCCATCGAGCATCCATTAGGATTGATTTCTTGATATTCTGACAATCTTATCTTCTGCAGAGATCATCTCCGTTATTACAAACGATGGACGCAACATCGTGGTATGTTATCCTCTCCTTGTGTCTTATTGTTATTGTCATAAGAAACTCCTTTTAACACTGTAAATTTACAGGGAGTTCTCAAAGGTTTTGACCAGGCTACAAATATCATCCTGGATGAATCTCATGAACGCGTCTTTTCCACAAAGGTAAGCTTCAGATTTATGTTTTTAAAATACTTCTTCTGAACCGAATTTTTGTTTCTATGTCGTGATGGTAGAAAAATAAAGGTGTAATCTTAGTAGGATGCGAGTTTTACTTTTGTTCATTGTCATCTTTCTTCATCTGCTAATACGTTCTGTTAATTGCTGGTTAACAATGTACATTGCTCCAGTTATTTGCTTAGTGATCAAACATTGTGATAGAGCTTAAACTCTGAAAAGAAGAATTTAAATTTGATACTCTGGATAGGCACTATAAATATGGTGATGGAGCTTACACTCAAATTAAGTTAGTGCTCCTACTTCTTCAAAATTGTATAATTGAATGAAATAAATCTTGAGTGCATTTGCCAATAGCTTTAGCTAGTTCGAGGTGAGTAAATGTGTAATTATACATGATCGCCTCATTTTGTTTTCATTAAGAGGCTTAAAGGTTTGGTTCATGTCTGTCATTTTGTTTGCACCAAGTGTATGTCATGCCACGTTAATTCTGCACTAGACCAATGTACTTGGGAGGGATTAGTACTCTTAATGGCTTAGTAACCAATATCCTTCTGTTAAACTTAAAGATAACTGTTTTTTTTTATGCGTGTAATTTTCAGTCTTAAAATGTAAGAAAACGGAAAAGAGCATGTGATCTCAAATGAGTTACATGTTTAGTTTCCAAGTAATGTTCCATTTGTGTAGCTGACTCAAACATGAACAAAGTCGTTTTGAAATTACCATTGAATGAAGTGTTTGACTGCGCTTTGAGACCTCTTACTATGTTTTTCACTTCCTCTCACTTCAGAGTAAGATCTTAATGTATCTTGATATTTCAGGAAGGAGTACAACAACTTGTGTTGGGTTTGTACATTATCAGAGGCGATAACATGTAAATCTCAACCTCGCATTATTGTTTTGGCCCAGTGCCAATACTAGTCTAATGCTACCAATTGTTTGTCATATTTGACCAGAGGTGTTATTGGGGAGCTGGACGAGGAGCTTGATGCTAGTCTGGACTTTTCAAAGCTGAAAGCTCATCCTTTGAAACCTGTCGTGCATTGATTGAAAATAGTTAAGATGATGAGAGTATGTTTATTCCAAACAATGAGAAGATTGTAAACAATTTGGTTAGTTCGCTTTACTGTCTGGAATTGTCTGTTGTATCCCAAGGACAAAGGCTATATGTCTAACGTTTTCAGTCTCAAAGATTACCTTTTTTTTTTTTTTGCATCACAACTTTCTTATTAAAACTTTGACGGATATACAAAACTGGCAGACCAGAATTTAAATCCTTTGTTTCATTCTGTTCAAAAAGCAGGAGAAAGGATATGGAAAAAAAATGAAAGGTTCTCTTCATCGGTCTCATAGACCAAGACTGGTTTTAGGAGATTTTAATGAAATTCGAAACATCAATGCGAAGTTTGGTAGTCCTCTACAACCTACCTATGACATCTTTTAGCATTTTCAACACTATATGTAGATCATGTGGGCTTTATGAAATCAGCACAGAAGGTGGAATATATATACATGGCAAGGATGTCGATATGATCATGATATCCAATCCAGAATTTATCAAGATATGGCTAGTTTAAGCTGATTTGACATGTTTTCAACATGGAAAGCTATTTAATTGGATTGTCTATGCTCAAATTTACCCTAAGAACTAACTGTAAGAGCACAACTAATTAGCTATAGTATTTAGGGATCGAATCCACATGGATTTTAAGTTGTCTATAAATTTAGGGATCGAATCCACATGGATTTTAAGTTGTCTATAAATTTAAGAATTAAAAGTTCACTAAACAGATTAAATAAATACGATTGTAGCCTGTAGAGAATGAGTTTTTAAAAGGGGCTTAACCACATATACCTATTTTTTATCTCATTAATCACATATACCTACCTTCCTTCTTTTTAGTTATATTTTTTATGTAAGAAGTCTATCATGAGGTTTTAAGGTTTAGGATCTAGGGTTTAGGATTTAAAAACCCTAAACCCTAAAATCCTAAACCCTAAAAAGTCTTCCCCTAATAAACTCCAATCTTCTAAAATATAAACCTTAAATCCTAACAATTAAACCCTAATAGTTATTAAAAATTAAACCCTAAGTTTATAAGGGTTTAACCTTAAATCCTAAACCCTAAGAAAATCATAAACTCTATAATTTTACTAAAAATTAAATCCTAAAATCTTAAACCCTAACAAATATATCATTTATAATAAAAAATAACTTCGGTAAATGAAGGATATAATGGTATTAAAATAAAAAGATGTGGATATATGTGATTAAAAAAAGAGGTGTGGTTATATGTGGTTAGTAGTGGGTATGTAAAGTTGGGTATATTTGTCATTCTCTTTTTTAAAAATCAATAAAAAAAAAACTAGGCCATGGGTAATTCTTTGGGAAATATGAAATTCATAGATAAGATATTGATAAGAAGATGATTAAGAACTGTCCTAGAACATAAATCACTAATGTAAAATCAACCAACTGTCGTTTCGAAGATTATCTATGTCTAAATCCTATAATCCCAAATTTCTTTGCAAATTCTATGAATAAAAACAAGCATTAATCCTAAGTTCAATAAGTTCACAAAATCTCTAAACCAAATTTCTTTGCATATAGGTATTTTGTTCATCTAAAATAATTCCAACAATTAATTATGCTGCCGCATCAATTAATTAACTATAGTCAAGTTTCTAGGTGATCAAGCTAGAACAAGCATTAAACACAATTTGAGATGAAGAACTACAAAATGATTCCTGTAATAATTATCCTAAACTATCAATCCATCATAAACCCTAGAACTACCCTAAGCCTAACAAGCAAACTACTCACATATATTAATTGAAACAATCAATATGATTAAAGAAGTAGGCATGAAAAGAGAATTCAAATAAAATAAAATCAAAAGGTTCAAAAATTCTTCTCTAACTGACAGAGTAATGAGATTTTTTCTCCCTAAAAGCTCTGGAATAATCTCCTTGCTTAAATCTTAACAGAATTTAAGATCCATGAAAACTAAACCTAAAAACAAGTATTTATACAGCTAAAACACGTTTGGATATTATGTGGACTTTCCATAATTTCTGGGCGGTTTGTGCAATAAAAGAAAATTTTATTTTGCTGTTTTGGAAGGGGTGTCGTTCACACTTTTGTGGGTGTCGGAATCTATTGCTAAAACACTCTCCTATGGACACAAAATAAAACTTGTACTCCTTTTATTGCTAAAACACTCCTCACCTTTAATAAAAATGTGTTATTTCAATTTTACCATTTTCTTTATTTTCTCAGTTAATTATTATTATTATTATTATTATTATTATTATTATTATTATTAGTAAAACTAGATTTGAATCGAAATTATTATCATTAAAATTAAATTTTAATTCAGAATTATTATTTTAATAATAATTTAAATTTTGATATGATATAAAAAGATGGTACAACTTTATTTTATTTGATACAACCACATGATACTACTTGTATTTATAACTACTATTTATTGGTACAACTGAGAAAACAACTATTGATACAACTGATACTACTATTATTACAATTGGTACAACCACATGATACAACTACTACTATTGGTACAACTAATACCATTCGTACAACTGCTATTGGTACAACTACGAAGACATTGTACAACTACATACAACTATATACAATAGATAAAAAAATATAAACATATAAGATATTATCCACCTCTTCGAGTCTCTGTCTTGTTAAGATCACAGATCTGAACATGATCAACCTGAAACAAAAAACATATAGTTATTCAAAACTTCGTTGTACGCAGTAGTACCAGTTATACCCAGATCTTCATCTTACCTTTCGTACAACCATGTTTAAACTCAGATATGGGATGAAGAGACGAAGGAATTTTGTTTCAAATTCAGAATTGTAACCCAGATTCGAAATACATATTTGGAATGAGGAGATTCAAACCTCATATTCAAGATTTGGGTCGAATCCAGTTCAGATCTATTGAAAAAAAATTAAATCTGAAAGAAAAAAGAAAATCTGATCCAAATCTGGAAAAAGAAGAAGAAGAAGAGGAGGAAGAAGAAGAAGATGAGGATGAAATGAAAAAACGCAGAGAACGATGGAAGAAGAAGAGGAGGAGAACGGAGAAAAAAAAAAGAGAAAAGAGGAATAATGAATTTAGATCTTGAGTTTTCTATATATATATATATGGTTTTGATATGTAATTTTAATAAAACACAGGGAGAAAACGGTCATATCGAGGGTAGTTTCTTATTTAAAACAAATGGAAAATAAATGAATTTAGGAGGAGAGTATTTGAGTAATTTTGAGTCCACAAAAGAGTATATTAGCAATAGACTCTGGGTGTTGTTTGACACCAAGCCCATTCTCGGCCTACTCTGTTTGTTCACCAGAACAACATGTTTTCACTGAAACGGTCATATCTCTTCATCCGTGAATCAGAATGAGTTGAAACCACCACCAAAGTGAAGCTAACTCAATTTCCTATTTTGTGTCAAAATATGAGATCAAAAATATATTGGGAAGATCTCCATCTGATATAATCTTTAAAGCCCTTCAGACTGGTTATGCATCATCATTTCACTAGTTTGCCTCCAAAACCTCCAAAACACTCTAGACTGTTCCAAAATCACCAAATGTGTGCTTTAACCTATAAATACTAATAAAGACTAGAAAACACCTAAAAGACTCGATAAAACACTTTATCGTGGCTAAAAACCATAAAATCCACGATATGTCAGTTGCCTCAGACCATCGACCTTTATTGATAGATACACCGGGAAGGAAAAAATAAAGAACTTGAAGTATTTTTTCATATGAAAAATAGATGGAAGAATAAGCCAGAGATATGCAATATCATTAGTCAAGAGTTCAACTATAACTTCCCGGTTTACGGTATATAGTGGTTCATGGGAAGAGGTTGAAGTGAATTGATTTGTCTACCTATGTCACCAAAGTGGACTTATATTTTTGGTCACTTGTCCAGAGAGAACTCCAGGGTTAAGTGTGCTTGAACCAGAGCAATTTAAGTATGGGTGACCTACTGGGAAGTGATTCGGCACCGTGTGAGTAAGGACAAAACACGGGGAAAGATCTTGTGGTGATTGTAGGGATAAAAAACAAGTCATTTGAACCTCCCGTGCCGACCGTTGGGTAGGGGTGGGGCCCCATAGGCCGAGAGAGGCCATGGGGACCTAACCGGTAGGGGCGGTCGGGGTGTTACAATTTTGTATCAAAGCCGAACCCAGATGGGTGTGGAGTCACGTGAGCTCACACAGTCTGGGGTGACGATCCTTGTGTGCAACGAGGATGTTGCATTCTATGAGTGGGCATGATTGTAACATCCCGGTTTACGGTATATAGTGGTTCATGTGAAGAGGTTTAAGAGAATTGATTTGGCTACCTATGTCACCAAAGTGCACTTATCTTTTCGGTCACTTGTCTAGAGAGAACTCATCTTTTCGATTACTTGTCCAGAGAGAACTCAAGGACTAAGCGTGGTTGAGCTAAAGCAATTTAAGTATAGTGACCTATTGGGAAGTGATTCACGATTATATGTGAGTGAAGACAAAACACGGGGAAATATCTCGTGGTGATTAAAGGGATAATAAACAAGTCTTTAGAACCCTCTGGATTAATGCACCGACCGTTGGATAGGGGTGAGGCTCATGGGTCGAGAGAGGGCATGTGAACCTCACCGATAAGGGCGATCAGGGCGTAGATAAATATTAAAGCTTTTGCAAATTGGAAAAGGAAAGATCACATAAATGCAGGAAAGGAGATATAAACTTAAAAAGAGGTAAACTTAGACTAAAATCGCATTAAATATCTTAAACAATGCCTCCAAGAAGCCTAAAGAAATGAAGAACAATCTTGGAAAGCTAAAAGCAGAGTATTATAGCTTAAAGAAGGAGATATGAACTCAAGATTCTTTCAAGCAAGAACAAGACAAAGAAGGATCAGGAATAAATCTTCTTTCTAGAAGACAAAGGAGGAACAACTTACCTTGGAGACAGAGATGTCAAGAGAATTGCCACTTTATTTCAAGGAGCTTTTACAAATAAGAAAACCTACTAAAAGAAATTATCTTTTTAATGGAATTAAAAAAGGGGCTTAACCACATATATCCATTTTCTTTATCTCATTAATCACATATACCTACCTTCCTTCATTTAGTTATTTTTCTTGTAAGAAGTCTTAAATACCTCTATTTAAATATTAACTATTTATGGGGTTTTAAGGTTTAGGATATAGGGTTTAGGGTTTAGGATCTATGATTTAGGGTTTAAAAACCCTAAACCCTAAAATCCTAAACCCTAAAAAGTCTTTCCACCCCTAATAAATCTTAACTTCCTAAAATATAAACCATAAATCCTAACAATTAAACCCTAATAGTTATTAAAAATTAAACCCTAAACCCTAAGTAAATCATTATATCTATAATTTTACTAAACCTTGATTCCTAAAATCCTAAACCCTAACAAATATATTATTTATAAAGAAAAATAGCTTTGGTAAATGAAGGGTATAATGATATTAAAATAAAAACGGGTGAATATATGTGATTAAAAAAGGGGGTATGGTTATATATGGTTAGTGGGTATGTAAAGTTGAGCATATTTGTCATTCTCTTAAAAAATGATTACTCATTATATGAATGAATATTTAACTAAGCCTTTAGAAAGTGGACCAAAAAAAAAAAACAGTTTTTAGCATGCATTCGAACAAAACCCCTATATTTAATGGACTTACACTTGGATTTTATCAACATTGTACTAATAAAANGGGGGGGGGGGGGGGGGGGGAGAGGATTTATTGGGAGCTTGATTTAAAAGAATTTAAATAATTCATTATTATTGAGTGATTAAATTTTATAGTCTTTATAAATATTTTGTTATTGGTGTGATGATTTTACAATTCTTGTGTTATTGATGTTATGATTTTACTACACCATTAAAATCCTAGGTTATTGGTGTAATGATTTATAAGTTGGGTATCTAATGATTTCACAATTCTATCAAATTCCAGTGTTATTGGTAAGATGATTCTTTCATTTTTACTCATCAAACACTTTCAAAATCTTAAAGATGTATAAGAGATTCTTAAAATCCAAATATTAACGCAAACCTCATATATATATATATGACAAAAACAAAATTCTGATATGAATAATGAATACAAGACGAATTTTCTCTTTTTTTTAATTGACAATTATGCAATATTAGTTATGAACCAAGCATAGCTCGAACCCAAATGGCGACATTGTGATGATACTACCACAAACCAGTAGACTACAAATTCTCGTGCTTTTGTCAATAAAACAAAAGAAGAAGATATTTCATGCTATACGTTTTCATCCACATGTGAATTAACTTTGCTAAAAAAAATCCAAAAATGTTATAATATATATATATATTAGAGAAAGTTCACGCATTGCGCGAAATGGTTTGATTGAAGATTATATACAATCAAAATATACAAAAAACTAAAAAAAATATTTTTATTTAATTATTATGTAGAAAATGGTTTATATATGGGAAATAAAAAATTGGTATTTAAACTATTTGAACAAGTATTTAAGATGAAACATGTCATTACTAAACTAAAATTTTTCCTTGTTAAATTTTCAAGAATTTTTTTGTAATAATGCCTTTTTATGGATAATATTTAACGACTTTGATATCATATTATTTTGATTAATCTCTTCAATTTGTGAAAAGTTAACATAAATAATACATAATTGAGTATATTGAATATTTATAAATGGTGTAGAAAATGGTTTATATATTGGAAATAAAAAATTGGTATTTGCACTATGTGAATAAATATTTAAGATGAAACATGTGGTTACTAAACTAAGATTTGTCTTTGTTAAATTTTCAATATTTTTTTGTAATAATGCCTTCTTGTGGGTAGTATTTAACGACTTTGAAATCGTATTATTTTGATTAATCTCTTCATTTTGTGAAAACATAACATAAAAATACATAATTGAGTATACTGAATATTTATAAATTGTGTATTAGATTGTCATAGTGTTCGAATCTCCAAAAATGTTATTGTATCATAAATAATTTAAACAGTTAAAAATGAAAGAAAAGGGGAATTGATTGTAAAAAAAGCATAAAAACAATAAATGTTAATATTATTTGTAGAGGAGACATAGCAGCTTTTCAGGACTTGCTGAAAAGTGAACCATTCTATATTATATAAGATATATATATGTATATATATACATTTATATTAAATTATATTGTTTAAGTGGAAAAAAATGTGGATGACTAATTAAGAGAGAGGAAGTGTTTGATAAATTTTTTGTTATTAACTTGTGTTGTTTGAACCTTTGATTACAACACTATTTATACAAAAGGATTAGCATTACAAACTTTGCCTCTTAATAAGAACTTGATTAGTGGCGAGCTAAGTTTGATTAGTGGCAATGTAGAAAATAACACTTGGTATCTAGTTGACATGATTAGTGTCATTTCATCACTTATTTTCTTAAGACTCTTTCTTGATTATTCATCACCATTAAAGTGTTTTGGACTGTCTCGTTAAAAACCTTCTCGGAAAAGCCTGGTAGGACAAAAACCATAACAAGGGAAAAAGAGTGCAGTCTCACCTTGCAAAAAATATAGCTTTGTTCTTCACTTCATGAATCTCGAAAATGACGCATTCCAATGCTATGAGTATGCTTTTTGAATATTAAGGTAGGAAGCGCCTTTGTGAATAGATCTGCTGCATTGTCGCTTGAGCGGATATATTGAACATCAGTCTCCTTGTTATTCTCGAGCTCTTGCGTATAAGTGAAAAACCTCGAGGGAATATGCTTTGTCCTATCACTCTTGATGTATCCTTCTTTGATTTGAGCAACATAAGCAGCTTTAAATATATTATTGTTGGCTTTTTTTATGGTGGCTATTCCGCTTTCTTCTTGAATATGTTGAGTCATCGATCTTAACCACATGCATTTTTTGTAAGTCTCATGAAGCGCAATGATCTCTGTGTAATTTGAGGAAGTGGCTGCCAAACTTTGTTTTTGCGAACGCCATGATATTGCGGTTCCTCCTGTTGTAAGAACATATCCGGTTTGCGATAGAGTTTTGTGCGGATCTGATAATAGCCAGCAGATGCAAAACCAACTAGACCAACTTTCGAGTCTCTAGCATATTGTAATCCCAAATCTATCGTACCTTGAAGATAACGGAATATGTGTTTTACACCATTCCAATGTCTGCGCGTAGGAGCTGAACTGTACCTTGTAAGTAAGTTTGTATCAAAAGCTATAACGGGTCTAGTACAATTTGCAAGATACATTTATGCTCCTATTGCACTCATATAAGGCACCTCTTGACTTAATATTTCCTCGTTATTTTCACAAGGTTGGACAGGATCAGTATCGATACTAAGTGACTTATTAACCATTGGAGTACTTAGAAGATTTGCTTTATCCATGTTGAATGTTGAAGCGTTTTAATACCCTTTTGGTATAATTTGATTGATGCACAAATATTCCATTTTTCAAATTCTCTATCTGAAGTGAAGTACAAAAATTTGTCATTCCAAGGTCCTTCATTTCAAACTCCTCTTTCATATGAGTTCTTGCATCATCAGTTTCCTTTTGAGTTCGAATTAGGTTTAGGTAATCAACATATACAACAACGATCACAAATTTGGATGAGGATTTCTTTATAAACACACAAGGGTATATTGTATTGTTGGTATATCCTTTCTTTAACAAGTATTCATTTAAGCGATTGTTTTAATCCATAAAGTGATCGTTGTAATTTGATCGAACATATCTCATTAGGTTCTTTTGATCCTTCAGGAATTTTCATTCCTTCTGAGATTTTCATATATATGTTGCTGTCAAGTGATCCATATAGGTATGGAGTCATAACATCCATAAGATACATTTCCAAATTCTTTGATGCCGTTAGGTTCATCAAGTACCTAAATGTGATTGCATCCATTACCGGAGAATATGTTTCTTCATAGTCAATTCCTGGTCTTTGAGAAAATCCTTGTGCCACAAGTCGTGCCTTATATCTTGTGACTTCATTTTTCTCATTTCGTTTTCTCACAAAAACTCATTTACATCCAACTGGAATTACATCACCGGGTGTAATGACAATGGGTCCAAAGACATTTCTCTTCTTAAATGAGATTAATTCATTTCTCATGGCTTCCTTCCATTTCTCCCAGTCATGTCTTTGTTGGCACTCTGTTACAGACCTTGGGTCTAGATCATCTTCATGATTTATTTATTTTGATACAGAAAACGAGAATATTCCATTATCATCCTCTATTTAATCCCTTTCCCATAATTTCCCATTATGGGCGTAACTAATAAATATCTCATTTTTTTTATTTAACAACACCTTCAAGACGAATTTCTTTCTTGGGTTCATCTAGACCCTTTTCATTAATGTCATCAAGGCATTGTTCATTTTGAGGTTCTTTTTCCTCATGCTCCACCAGTTTCTTTCTTTTGTGGAGATTCTTATTCTTTGAGCCCATCGGCCTTCCGTGCTTTAACTGAACCTTTGGTTCATTTTTTCTACTTCCATCTATATGTTCTTTTGGAATATTAATTCTGGATGGAACATTAGCAGCGGGTATATACGACTTTGTCACTCTATTTGTATCAGTGAACGCATCTGGTAACTGATTCGCCAAATTGTGTAGGTATACAACCTTTTGAACTTCTAACTCGCGTTATTTCATAGGAGGATCAAGATAAGCTAAAGATGGAGTACAGTATGTAACTTCAACATCCTTTGGTACTTGATTAACTCCTCCCCCTAACGCAGAGAATTCATCCTCATTAAAATGGCAATCGGCAAACCGTGATGTGAACATATCACTAGTAATCGGTTCATTTATACTTGGTGACATATACCCGACATATATCCCCAATTTCTGATGTGGCCCATTTTAGTTCTTTGCGGTGGCGCTGTCAGAACATAGACTGCACACCCAAATACTCGGAGATGAGATATATTTGGCTCTTGTCCAAATACTAACTATAATGGGGAATATTTATTATATGCACTCGGAGAAGAGATATATTTGGCTCTTCTCATTAAGATTGATCTTGGATGTCTTAGTCTCTCATGCCAGACTTTAAATGTATTAGTATTCCTTTGGTATACTGTAACATAGGACTCAATGGTATTTATTTTTGTGAAATATAATCCTGAGGGAAACTTTGGTAATTCCTCCAATGCGTGTTTACTTTCTGATGTAATGCAAAGATATTTAATGTCATTCTTATTCATATTTTTTTAATATGATATCCATTTCTCCGGATATCCCTGAAACTCAATAAGTTTCGGTATGAATCGGGGGAATATAATGTATCACTTATTTCAAATTTTGTCCCCCTTGGCATTGAAAAACTGTCTCTTCCATGGCCGTTAATAATTTTTTCACTACCACTTATGGTGCTCACGCTTCCGGCGGAGAGATACTTTTTTATTTTGAGAGAGGAGAAATACTTTTTTAATTTTAAGTATAGAATGCGTTTGATGTATTGCATTTTTGACATGTTTTAATCCTTGTTTTTTCTTTGTTTTTCAAGTCTTTTGGTTTGTTTAGAGTCTTAACAGGTACTTAATGCATTGGAACTTGAATTGAAGTTTTGGAATGAAGATCTGAGGCAAAAGGATGAAAACATGTGGAATAACAATACAGAACCAGTTTGAAGTGTCTTAAAGCTCGTATCAGATGAAGCTCTTCCCATGATAATTCCAATCTTAAATTTTGACACGACATATAAAATTGAGTTAGCTTCACTTTGGCGGTAGTTTCAAGTCATTCTGATTAGCGGTCAAGAAGATATGACTGTTTTACTGAAAATATATCATTTTCATCCGAGTACCAAATATGGACATTCATCAATTCCGTGATTTGCTCAATTTTTCCTTAATTCTCTCAACCCTAGACGAAATCAAGAGTCTATATAAGACCTCTGAGCCTCCACAGCAGCCTCTCAAGCTTTATTTTTATTTTAAAACATTTTGTTATTCATTTTCTTTAGATTTTTGTTCCTTACTTTCTGTTGTTGAATTTGTGCTTGAAGATTGTCATTCATCCTTTATTCTTCCATTGTGGAGAAGTCTTCTTAAAATCTTTTTTTTTATTTATCAATTCATAAAAGTATTTTACAGTGTATGATGTTCTCCATTATGTTTATTCATTGCTTTTGTGTTAGATTCATCATGTGTGAGTAGTTAGCTAGTTAGATCTAGGGGAATCTATGGTTTGTTAGGCTTATAATTGGATGCAAATAGGTTAGATCTTTAGAATTCTCCTCCTAGTGATAAATTAATGCTTAGGCTTATTTTATCACCTAGTATTTGTCTTTAGGTTATCTATTAAACGAAAGTGTGATATGTAACTGGAAAAACTCATTAGGAGAGCAATTCGTCTTTAGCCAACGAAAGCTGATATTAAAGCGAATTGTGAACTTATCAACCTTGTTAGTTAATGCTTTCCTACAATTGCTAGGTTCAAACGGAAGTTTAGACATCTAGGTTGTTAGGGAAAGTGATTGATGCCACGAAAGTGGATCAATTCTACTTTTATGTTTGATTTGAGAATAATTATAAATTGAACCTGAAAAGTCACCTAGTGTTAGCTTGCATTCTTTAAGATTTTCCCTAGGTCTAGCACCTTTTATTTATTGAATTAAAACCGTAGAATTTAGAGAAAAAAAACCTCACTTTTGATTATCTTAGATAAGTTAAATAATTTAGTAGTCTATAGTGTAAACTTTGGGATTTGTGGATTCGACCCTTAGTTATACTACATTTGATAGTTAGTCAAGGATTTATCTTGATATAAACTTTCAGCCTTGTCAGCGTTGTAGAGTGCTAGGCATATATCTCCATCTTTAATCTCTAAGCTCGACATTTTTTTGAGATAGAGTATTCATAAAATATGTATTAATATATAACACAAAGTCTTACAAGTACTTATAATACCATTACAAGTATATTATTTCCCATCGATCTTATTTGCATGGTTTCCGGTTATCAACGAGGAAATCTGAGATATCAAGATGAGCATCATCATTTAAGCCATGGAAGGAAGGCCTAGCTTCATCATAGATGAGATTTGTCTTAACATATCTTTCTTTTGCCTTTTGAGATTCTTGATACAAATCGGCCACATGTTTTGGTATACGACAAGTCTGGTACCAATGTCCTTTCATGTCGCATCTGTAACAAGTATTCTCATCTTGTTTCTTTATACCGCGACCAACATCATTCACTTGAAGATTTTTGTTGGTTTTTCCCGCGTTAAAATTATTGGGATGGAGACCTCGTCCTTTTCCTCGTCCACGACCTCCTCCACGTCCACGACCACACCCACGGCCTCGACCGCGTCGTCGTCCTTGCCAGTTATTACAACTGGATGAAACAATATTCACTTCTGGAAGTGGAGCTGATCCAGTTGGACAAGTTTGATGATTCATCATCACGAGTTCATTATTTTGTTCAGCAACAAGAAGGACGTGCATTAATTTAGAATATCGAGTGTATTCTTTGACCTGGTATTGCTCTTGCAGGTGTACAATTCTAGGATGAAAAGTTGAGAGCGTTTTTTCAATCATATCATAATCGCTCACTTTTTCAATCATACAATTTCATCCTGGAAATGATATAAAACATAGGGGAGTTATAATCAGCAACACTTATGTAATCCAGGAACCGGAAATTTAACCACTCATGCTTAGATTTTTGTAAGATCACATATTTCTGGTGATCGAACCTATTTTTGAGTGATTGCCAAAGTTCCACAGGATCTTCGTTTGCAATATATTCCTTTTGCAAGCTATAGTGGAGATGGTGGCGTAGGAATACCATGGCCTTGGTTTTATCCTCATATGATATTGTTTTCTATGGATCGATGGTGTTCAGAAGCCCATATGATCTCAAATGCATTCTAGAA
The DNA here is from genome assembly GCA_900406295.1 of Aurinia saxatilis. Classification (NCBI taxonomy): domain Eukaryota; kingdom Viridiplantae; phylum Streptophyta; class Magnoliopsida; order Brassicales; family Brassicaceae; genus Aurinia; species Aurinia saxatilis. The sequence continues at coordinate 16,735 of OVAP01000058.1, read as the reverse complement.
TCTGATGCCCATGTCATATAATTATTCCTCGATATATCAAGGGAAAAAATGTCGAGCTTAGCCAGGTTTGACATTATGATCTATATGAATTATTAATCGATTATTATATTATTCATTAAATTTCGAGGAGGCATAGCCTACCAGTCGATCGAGGAGGAAACATAGTTTACAACTCCGTAATTAATAAATTAAATTCAAATTAACATAAAATATACCTGACTTTTGCGGTATAGAATGATAAAAGAAAAAGGATCAGGCAGAGAGACGATCGGACTGAGAGATAATCGAACGGAGAGACGTTCGTGTTGATAGCGTGTTATATATATATATATATATGAGAATATATATTTATATTTATATTATATTAGATTGTTTAAGTGGAACAAGACGTGGATGACTAATTAAAAGAGAGGGAGAGTTTGATTATTAACTTGTGTTGTTTGAACCTTTGATTACAATGTTATTTATACAAAAAGGATTAGCATAAAACTAACTTTGCCTCTTAGTAAGAACTTGATTAGTGGCAAACTAAGTTTGATTAGTAGCAATGTAGAAGATAACACTTGGTATCTAGTTGACATGATTAGTGTCATTATGATGAATAATCACTTATTTTCTTAACAAAAAATATTCCATACTAATTATTAGGGAATAAACTTTAGTTGTGATTATTCTAGGTGTCAAGCCGTTAGCAATTCTCTTTGTTAAATTTTATGATGTCATAGGTGATTAGGCATCTCTCCACCGGTATAGAAAAACAAGGGGATACGTCATTGAAAAATAGAAAAAGAGAAAACGATTTCTGCGTAGAACTATATTTTGTTAGAAATATCATCCAATTTCAGAAACTATAAACATACAATGATTTTTCTAACAATAAATGAAATTTCGAAATCATGTTATGCTCTTTTAAAATTCTCAAAACGATGAAGAAATCTGGGATTGTGAAGATAAGGTATTCTGTAAGTCGGAAGTTCACTTATTGAATATTATGATATTATCACATTCATAAGATGAGTAGAGCATCGTCTTCAACCTTGCTTTGCCTGTCTCAGTAATCGAGTAAAAGATTTGCGGCAAAGAATACGTGAATAAACTTTTCTGATTGATCTCGGATTGTGGTATGTCTACTTGTTTGGTTTCCTGGGGATTTAGGGTTACCCGTGTCAAAATATTACGAAGCCTTCCTGCTCGATCGATACAAGGTACAAAAGCTTTTTCATATTTTGTTTTCTTAGATTCTCCGGTTCTCAATTCCAGTTTAGATCCACTGTTTCCTTGTTAATCTTTTGATTTCCTTGCTGATTTTCTCAGTTTTGATGATAATCATATAATTTTCAATGATAATTTTTGTCTGTAATTCGCTTGAAATGATATAGTTTTCAATGATAGTTTCTATGTTGTGATCTTAACGTTAGAGGGAAGTACTGTTGCGATGTTGTTTCGTAACAGAACAGAGGACGTGGCTAATGCAAGATATGAAGAGATTTCTCCCATGCTACTTGCAGGTTGTGAGTTTGTATCTGGCATTCTCTATATGGAGGTTTCTCCCATGCTACTTGCAAGATATCAAGAGCTTTGTGTTGATAAGAGCAAGACTCCAAGTTGAAGAACATTATCAGATTCATGATGCACCATGAAACAACGGTTCTATACTTTGTAAATTGACTGTTTTGTTACCGTTTTCTTTTGGCATCATGTTTCGTAATGACCATTATTTTACGGAATTTGACATCATGTATAGATTCGCAACTTCTCTTTTGTTACCTTTTTCGTTTTGTAGGTGTTGTGGGTTTAATCACAATGATGAACATGTTTATTTCAAGGAACAATAGAAGAATGTTTAAGCTTTCGTTTTTGCAGAAGAATGTTACAGCTTTGTGAGCACCATTCTGTTGTGTGATGTTACTGCAGGCAGTATTAAGTTTGGAGCACTCTGACTCAGTCTTGAAGGCAAATATTAACATTGATGGTGTATCACAAGGTGGATTATTAAGAGCTTATTATTATTGTCAAACTCATAACCTTATTATTATGATGATGAGAATATATCAATTTGTACCAATACCTGCAACATGAAAACTGCAGATTTGATTTCTTTATTTCTTTTGAATTTTCAGAAACTATTTAGTTTTGGTAGCTAAGGTCTTTGTGATATTCTTACTATCTCGATGCGGAGTACAAAGTTCCAGTTCGAAGCTTACTTCCATAGTTTCTTTGTCTGTTACAGCACTTAACTTCTATGGAGCTATTTGGTCATGTTACAACACGATACATATATCTTCAATGTTATTGTGTGATGTTATTGGAGGACCTATTAAGTTTACAGCACTTAAGTTTGGAGCACCTAAACTAACTTCTGATATTAACTTCTACATGCAACATAAAAACTGCAAATTTGTTGGACGGTATTTCTTTTGGATTATCACAAACTATTTTATTTTCAGAGCTAAGCTCTTATGGATGGTGTATCACAAGGTGGATGATTAAGAGCTTTTTAATATTGTCAAACTCATAAGCTTATTATTATGATGATGAGGATATATCAATGACTCTATTAAGAATTATCAATTGTACCAATACCTGCAACATGAAAACTGCAGATTTGATTTCTTTATTTCTTTTGAATTTTCAGAAACTATTTAGTTTTGGTAGCTAAGGTCTTTGTGATATTCTTACTATCTCGATGCGGAGTACAAAGTTCCAGTTCGAAGCTTACTTCCATAGTTTCTTTGTCTGTTACAGCACTTAACTTCTATGGAGCTATTTGGTCATGTTACAACACGATACATATATCTTCAATGTTATTGTGTGATGTTATTGGAGGACCTATTAAGTTTACAGCACTTAAGTTTGGAGCACCTAAACTAACTTCTGATATTAACTTCTACATGCAACATAAAAACTGCAAATTTGTTGGACGGTATTTCTTTTGGATTATCACAAACTATTTTATTTTCAGAGCTAAGCTCTTATGGATGGTGTATCACAAGGTGGATGATTAAGAGCTTTTTAATATTGTCAAACTCATAAGCTTATTATTATGATGATGAGGATATATCAATGACTCTATTAAGAATTATCAATTGTACCAATACCTGCAACATGAAAACTGCAGATTTGATTTCTTTATTTCTTTGGAATTTTCAGAAACTATTTAGTTTTGGTAGCTAAGTTCTTTGTGGTTGTCTTTGTATCAAATGGTCATATGTAATATTGAATCAAGGTGATATTCTTACTGTCTCGATGAGCAGTACATAGTTTCAGTTTGAAGCTTACTTCCATGGTTTCTTTGTATGTTACAGCACTTGATCACTTCCATGGAGCTATTTGGTCATGTTACAGCACGATACATCTATCTTCAATGTAACTCAAGTTACCTCTCACTCCAAGCGAGTCTCTATCTACATGATTACAACTTGGTGACTCATCATATATATAGTAAGAGTTGAAGAACTGGGGACTGTTATCAGATTTTATAACAGATCGAAAACGGCGGGTTAATGCACTTATAAATGGTGTTTTGGTGATTCTTTCGATAATTTGGCAGCTCCGGTTAAAATGTGAGACGAAATCCAACGAAGAAGAAAGAGAGGAAGATGACTAAAGGTTGAATATATTCTAAGGAGGGATTTCAGAGAGTAACAATGAGGAGTGATAATGCTGATTTTACAAACCAAAAAGTATATATGAGAAGAAATAAACATTTAATTAAGAAAAGAATAGTTTGATGCCAAAAAAGAAGAAGAAAAGATTAGTTTTGAAAATTTGTACCAATTACCCATGAAGAAGCTTTCTGTTTTCTTAGTTTGTAGCTTTTGGTTTGTAGTATAAGTGTTGTTGTTGTACGAACGTGGGTGGCCAATAGATACAAATCGGGTTATAAACATTACATGAAATTTGAAGAATCTTTTATTGGGTTAAATTATTTATCTTTGTGAAGAGGAGGTAAATAATGCTGTCCAAGGAGACTTAGTAACATCAAATTTATGGTAAAAAAAATTATGGTAAAAATACGTATGCTCTTAAACCGTTACCATTTAATATACACAAATTTGATGTATATCCCTATATATAAGTTTTTGGTTTCTTTCTTTATAATTTTTATTGACATTTCGTTGACAGTATTTGTGTAATTTACAATTTTACATTCTTTGTCGATAATTCATTACAATCCAAAGTATAAATATACTGGGTAGTGCCCGCCCTAAAGCGCGGGATAACTATTTAAAATATATTCATAAAAAAGTAGTTGAATTTAAAATGTTTTAACATTAGGCAAATACTCAACTTAAACAAACCAATATAAATAACAACATAAAAACCAAAAAAGTCAAAAGTTGCTCAACCAAACCTACTGCATAACATTCTTTTTAAAAAGATTGAAAAATCCTCCATCAATTGTTAGGATTTCTTTAAAAACCGTTTGACCTCTCATGATATTGAACAACATTATTAGATGGTTAATTTGTCTACACACACTTGGCACAAAAATGATACGATCAATCACTCGACATATCAAATTCCATTCTAATTTATTTGGGAAATCAACATACATGAGTTTCTTAACAGTGTGAAAACATAACTTGAATATTTTGAAAGATGTAGTGAAAATTGATATTGTAAAATAACAAATAAACAACTCTAAAGCACATAAATAAATGAGAATTTCAAAAATACCATTTTTTGTGTAGTTTTTTTTTCAAAAAGATCATCTTTTTATATATTTTTAAAGTAAATTATCATTTTAAATATTTAAAAATGGCTTATAATGTTTTTGAGGGTTTTAGGGTCTAGGATCACCAAAATCACCAAAATCTAAACCCTAAACTCACCAAAATCTAAACCCTAAACTCACCAAAATCTAAACCCTAAACCCTAAACTCACCAAAAGTTTTTTATTCCAAAATCACCAAAATCTAAACCCTAAAACCTTAAATCTTAAACCCAAGTAAAATTAAACCCTGATAATATATGGTTTTAACCATAAACCGTGGAACCCTAAACTAACTCTAAATCCTAAATGACCATTTTTATTAAAAAAAAAAACATTTCTGAAGCGAATTACAATTTTAAATATTTTTTGGGTTTTAGGGTTTAGGGTTAAAATCCTAAACACCAAAAAGATCTTTATTTAAAAATCACTAAAATCTAAATCCTAAAACCCTAAATCTTAAACCTAAATAACACTAACCCTAACCATATAAGGTTTTAACCCTAAACCCTAAGCCCTAAACCATGGTTCCCTAAACGAACTCCAAATCCTAAAAAGTGGGAGATTGATAAAACTTGGGCAACTCTCACAGTGGCAGATTGATAAATCGAGCTCGAAATCGCAGTTAATATTTGTAGCGAAAAAATGAAGAGAAAATGTCAATATTTGCGTAGAAAAGAATTGTAGAGCAAAATAACATACTTTTATTTATATATTTTTTATAACCATTTAATAATTATATTAATGATTATATTTAGCATACGTTGGACATGGTTAATAATATTTCTTTTGTAATGACCATATGTTATGCGGAAATTAACTAATAAACACAGTGATTCCCCACGCGGAAAATCTAAATAATTCATGACTTTAGTTTTTTTTCCTATCTTTATATGATTTTATAGTCAAAACACTTGAATTTTAAAAGATTTTTCGCCAATTAATAACATGCAAAAAGATGATATAAGTAAGCAAGTAATGTTCTTTAGTAAACGACATTTTTTCGTTAATGAGTATAATTTTGGTTTTGAACCTTTTTTATCGTTAATGAGTATACTTTTGTTTTTTAATCATTATGGGCCGTAGAGAAATTACAATGGACTTAAACAGGTTCAACAAAATGGTTTTCAATTAAAAATTTTTGTTTGCCAATAACCTATGCGGAAACTAAGAAACAATCACAATGATTTCCCGCGCTGAGAATCCAAATAATTAATGACTTTAGCTATTTAAGAATTTACGTTTAAACCCAAAAAAAAAAAAAATCTTATATATCACCTAGCTAGGTTATTTAATACCATATTTAATCAATATAAAGAATCGTTGAGCAAAATAACACATCTTGATTTATCTATTTTTATAACTATTTAATGATTGCATGTTATTTATTATTATAGTTATCATAAATTGGACAAAGTTAATACTATTTCTTTTGTAGTGGCGATATGTTACATGAAAATTAACAAATAACCACAGTGTTTTCCCGCGCGGAGTATACAAATAATTCATGACTTTAGCTTTTTTTCTTTATTTTTTTATATATCATTTTATAGTCAGAACACTTGAATTTTAAAAGAGTTTTCGCAAAATAACAGCATATGCAAAAAAATTATATAAGTAAAAGTAATGTTATTTAGTGAAACCTTATTTTATCGTTAATGAGTATCCTTTTGTTTTTTGAACTTTTTAACTGTTAATGAATTACTTTTTTAATCATTATGAGCTGTAGAGAAATTTAAATGGGCTTAAACGGGTTCAACAAAATGGTTGTTCAATTAAAAGTTTTTTTATTTTAATAAAAGTATTGATTTTATGTAAAAAAAAATGTAATTTTTTCTAAATGTTTTCCTCCCAATTTTAATAAGTCGTACAAAAATTAAAATGGGCTTTAATGACATGTCATACATCCAATAGTATTAAGACACATAATGTTTTTATAATTAATTTTATTTAAAGAACCGTAGAATCATTGTGAGCTCGACACCTAGGATTTTTTGCGCTCACAATTGTATATAACATGACTATATTTATATGTTTTATAAATATTTAATGAATATATGTTATTACTATTATAGTTATAATACGTTGGACAAATTTAATACTATTTCTTTTGTAGCGGCCATATGTTACATGAAAATTAACAAATAACTACAGTGTTTCTCCGTGCGGAGTACCCAAATAATTCATGACTTTCGCTTTTTTTTCCTTTATATATATATATATATATATATATATAATTTTATATCAGAACACTTGAATTTTAAAAGAGTTTTTGCAAAATAACAACATATGCAAAAAAAAATATATAAGTAAGCAAGTAATGTTATTAAGTGAAATTTTATTTTTATTGTTAATGAGTATCTTTTTGTTTTTTGAATTTTTTATCATTAATGAATTAATTTTTTAATCATTATGAGTCGTAGATAAATTAAAATAGGCTTAAAGGGGTTCACCAATATGGTTGTTCAATTAAAAGTTTTTATTTTAATCAAACTATTGATTTTATGTGAAACTAAAACATAGATGTAATTTTTTCTAAACGTTTTCCTCCCTACTTTAATGGGCCTTAGAGAAAATCAAAACGAGCTTTAATGACATGACACACATCCAATAGTATTAAGACACAATTTTTAAAAAAATTAATTTTATGGAAAAACCCGTAGAATCATCTTGAGTTCGACACCTAGGATTTTCGCGCTCACGATTATATATAAGATGATCATGTCTTAATACTAAATTATTTAAAACCAACCCACTCTGATTAAATATTTCAACTACGATTAAGACATTATTTTAAATATAAATATTTATTATTAAAAAAACAAAGTTATCTTTCCGTTCTGTATACTCTGTAAATATGTATACGGTCGAAAGTTACTTTTTTGTAAATTAGTACGGTCCAAAATTGAGGCATTAAATTGGGTAAACTTAACCGTCAAAATTAAAACTGCGTAACAAAGATATTAAATATCAAATCAAATTTTAGTTGGAATACACTGTTATTTCATCATCATTAAGCAAGTTTTTTTTTAATCTAATGGGCGCTTGAACGTCGAGCCGTCGACATCATTGGTGTACACCGTCATAGGGGTATTCAATTCGGAAATATTTTAAAATACTGAAAAAACGCACCCAACCGACCAAATGTACACCCGTATCAGTGTTAATAAAAACAAGTTTTTATATTCTTAGTGTTAATAAAAATAATTAAGAACTTTAATTAACCTAATAAATCTGTATATAAACTAATTAAGCAAATTAACCTATTGACTCCGTATATCAAATTCTTTTATTTTTATTTTACTAGGACAATAATCATGTATAATTATCTATATTCCCTGAAAAATTGTCAATTGTAAAACTATGTGATTATTCCAAAAATTATTTCATACATAAACACCTATAATTTTCTACTAATAAACTACTGTATAAAAAAAGTTGCACGTGTTGATTGAAATCTAATAATGCAAATAATGTAAAGACTAAAGGTTTAAGTAATTATAATATATTTATTGTTTATTTATATTATTATCTACTGTGATTATGAAAGCAATATATATTTTATATTTTATATTCAATAGATTTTATCGTATATATACCAAAAATTGGGAATACTTCTTATATCACGAATATGATGATATAGGTAAACACATCATTTCATTTAGGTGATCGGCGGGTGTGTTTTTTTAATTCACACATCATTCCTTAGATACAAGTGTTGATTTCCAAGGAGTACTTGAACACCATCATAGGTCTACTAAAGCACGCTTTGAGATTAAAGGTTGATGCTCTCATCATGAGTATGCGAAACATTGATCCGAATGGTGGATTATGCAACGGTATTAGACTTATTATAACAGATGTCTAAACATGTTATTTAAACTAGAATTCTCACATGAAATAACAAAATGGTTAGGAAATATGTTTTGATCCCGAGGATGTAAGCTACACCTCCGGAGGTTAAATTTTCTTTTCGCATGTGTCGTAGACAATTTTCTTTGACTTTGGCCGTTGTAGTGACTATCAATAAGAGTCAAGGTCAATCCCTCGAGAAAATAGGTTTGCTATTACAAAACTCAATCTTCTCACATGGACAATTTTATGTTCTCCAGAGTCAAGTCCCAAGCTGGTCTGAAAGTGTTCATCCCCATATGACAACAGCAGACTACAAACGTTGTTTACAAGAAAATCTTTCAAAATGTTAATTAGTCTCTTGAAGGGTTAATAAATACTATATGTTAACACCACATCATACTAACATAACTAAGTTCATTGTTCAAAAACACGATAAAAATTGTTCTTGTTATTAGGAGTTCAACGGGACCCCCTCGAATCAGACAAATAAGGAAGAGTTGGGCCCGTTGACATCTTATGTTTTCATCACGTCTATAACTCAGTTCATCCAATTTCTACATGGATGAACCTAATCCTGAATATAAACCATAAAAGAAAATACCAATTAAACCGATCACAAGAATACCAGCTACAGTACCTATTACCCAAAGAGGAATCCTTCCAATAATATCAGCCATTTGTCCCACTTCCCTCCACATTTCATCGATTAGTCATACTATAAACATAAACAGTCATAGATAATTATAAGATATAATCCATTATTTCAATGTTTTCATTTTCTCTTCTCTATTTTCAACACAAAAATACACCTTCCAAATTAAATGTAAAATTATTCTTTACATATGTTGTTATCATTTAAATTAAAAAAAATTATTGTTCGCACATTGTGCGAACACACAATCTAGTGTTATGTATGTTTGTATAAATAATCGTTGGTGAGTATTAAATAGGTTATAATTTGGAAGAAAAGTCATATTTAAAAACAAAATCCAGTAGCGTATAAAAATAAATAAGTTAGAAAAAGAAAAGAACCGTGACGGAATGCACGATAACATAAAATTATTTTGACATAAAATCCAGTAGCGTATAAAAATAAATAAGTTAGAAAAAGAAGTAATATACATAAAGAGAGTATATCAACAAAATGTATTTTGACATTACATATATATAAATATAATAATATATATCATATAATACGTCCAAATGAAAAGAAGTAATTATTAGAATGCATTACAGTTTCTAGTGCAAAAATGCATATTAAGACATAAGTGTGGTTAGCATAAATCAATGTAAAACACATTAGAAAATGATAATATTGTGAATAGTGAAACACATTGAATTCTGTAGAGGAGAATATTTTTAGAAGAATATTTTTAGAGGAAAAATGAAAGACATAGAGGAGAGAGTGGAAGTAAAAAGAAATTAAAAAACAAAAACGAAAATATATTAACCAGGTGATATTAGTTCGATTTGGTCAGTTTGCATTTGAAGAAGAAACATAATACATTTTGATTTTCTATTGGAGAAGATGTATAGAATTGGATTATGAAACTAATAATACATAGTATTTTCATTGAAGGGTTTTTTACATAGTTACTTAGTAAATAATAAATTAAGAAGAATTAATACAACAGAATGTGAGTTGCTTACAAAACTAAGACTATTCGTATTGGTAGTCTATCATTTGAGAGATTCTCAACACTCTCTCTTTCTCTTCATTTTGATAGATTCATAATATTTTAATAGTATTTATTTATACATATATTCATATTTTTTTGTTAAAAAACTCATGTGAAATACTACCAATGTGGATGAACTAAAAAACTCATTCAAAATTATTTATCTTAATTTTTAGTTTTATAAGGAACTCATTCTTTATTATATCAATTCTTTTAAATTTATTATTTTCTAAGCATTCACTAACAAACTTTAATAGAGGTGGTCCAATATTTTAAGTCTTAACAAAAAAAAACATCCTTCATATATATATCCCTCTCTCTCTAAATTTTTTTCTGATAAAATTTGATGCCGGTGTCCGGCACCGTACTTAGTCTTTATGTAAATTACTTGTTTTTTTTCTTTTCTTTTGTGTGTTTTGTTTCCAAACTTTTCGGTTTTGTTTTTCCGATGTAATTCCGACCTAATCTCCCTATGCCTTCGGGTTTTGTTTGCTCTTTCTTTTGCTTAATAGACCTTTCAATAGATTGGAAAGGTTTTACTCCAGATTACAAATCCTTCTCTCATCTTTGCTTAATCTTTTGGTCTGTTAAGAGTAAATCTCTATCCACTTGGTTAATCTAGGGTTGAGTTTCTTTCAGATCTAAAGTTTCAAGATTTTTAACTAACTCCTTTTAGTTGATGAAGATTATGATATTGTCAAGCTGTATAATATCTCTAAAGAGTTGCCTGATTTAGTTAGCTAAAGTTAAATTTAAGGTGATTCAAGGATTTCTGGTGATTCAAGAAGGAGATGCAGAGAAGATCAACGGCGGTGGAGTGTTGGTGTTGGAGTATTCGAGAAGCTTCAAGGAAGTTGACACGTGCCCTTCCCAACACCCAAAATAATTTTGCTGTTTTGTTTATTTAATCATTTTCTTTGGACTTATTCAAACAACAAAAATTAGCAGAGTTATTTGTGTATTAAGTTTGGCCTAGTCCGTTTGTAATCTTCTTCTGTAGTAATNAAAAAAAAAAAAAAAAAAAGTCTTAACAAAGAAAAAAAGAATGGAATGCTTATGAAAATATACCCTCAATTCATTTCAATTGCAAAACTAACCCCTTCATTCCTCACTCTTCAATTTCACCACTTTATCTCATATCTATCTCTACAACCATCAAATATTCACCAAAATACCATTTTCTTTTATTTTTTTGAATTATTTTCGGAAAAACAAAAACCTCATCACCTTCACTTATTTACAACAGTGTCATTCTCTTCAATTCTTTAACCATCATTACCACAAACTCAATCCAAGCTTTTATGATCTTACCCATCCAAAATTGAAGCATTTATGTGAATCTACATTATAAAACAACCATTTATTCACAATGTTAACATCAATCTCATTATAAAACTATCTAAATTTGATTACTAAAGTTTCAAACAAAAATAAACTTCAAATTTCCGGCGAGTTAGACCACCACCCTCATCGGGGTACTTAAAAAAGCTCGGCCTAATCCAAATATGAAGCCATCGGAGCATCACACGCAATTTAGTGAGTGTTCTTTTGATTTTTGTTCACTTTTCGCGGTTGCAGACTTCGTTTGCAGTCTGCGGGTATACGTGGGTATAGAATTGCAATTGCTAATTTATGTCAGTAGACCACATGTGAAGTCTGCCGCTGTCTTTTGAAAACAAAAAAACTCGCGCAGACTTCAAACGTAGTCTACAACAAAAGGGGTTATTTTTGCAATTGACCCAATCAACAAAATCCGCAGACTGCAGATGAAGTCTACTCCCTACGTAGTCAAATGTAATTTTTACAATTGACCGATATATTTGGGTCAGTTTTGGAGTTGAAATTTTAAAAAAAGTTTAACCGAGAAGTAAAATAATATTAAAACATTTTAGGCTTCATTTACGGTCTATAGCCGAAATAATTCAAAAAAATTACAATTGCAAAACTAACCCATAGAGACTTCATATGCAGTTTGCGTGGCTGCAGACTGTAAACGAAGTCTACCAAGAAAAGTCAAACTTGGTCAATTGCAAATCTAGCCCTTTTGAAGTCTACCAGGTTCTTGTAGACTTCACGATTTCCATTAGACTGCGGGTGAAGTCTACCCAATCCGGTAGACTTTTGTAGTCTGTAGATTTATCTCCGATTGCAAAAGTAACCCCTTATTTTAGCAGACTTCTTTTGAAGTCTATTAAAACCTGGTAGACTTCATATGTAGTCTATAAAATATCCTGAAATTGCAGAAGTAATCCACCCTTACAGACTGCAAATGTAGTCTACAACCGTAGACTGCAGGTGTAGTCTACGCCGTGCAGACTGCATATGAAGTCTGACACTTAAAATGCATTTATATCGTATTATGTAATATGATTTTTATAATTTTATACTTTATTTACCTTCTTTAGATACAGAGGCAGGCTGTGTAGGAATTTAACATGTTAATTGGTTGAATTCGAATTTTAATCAATTTTTTTTGTGTTTTGAGTAAACTAGCTAATACACGCAGACTTCATCTGTAGTCTACGTCCGTAGACTACGTCTGAAGTCTGAATCGTTAAACAGAATTTAGAGCATATGTATAATTAGATTTTTTAAACTTATTTTTTTTAATGTTCTGCAGATATTAAACCTCCTTGTGTATGAGTTTCATGTGTTAATTCCACATATTCTGGCTTTAATCGAATTGTTTTGATTTTATGTTAATTAAATACACCTTAGACTGCATATGTAGTCTACCTACCGCCTGTAAACTACAGATGCAGTCTGTACCTTTAAAACGTATTTATATCGTATTTATGATAAGTTTATATATATATGTATATATAGTTTTAAAACCTTCTTTACATTCCAAAATTACTTTGTGTATGGTTTTTACATGTTCATTCGCAATATTCAATTTTTAGTAAATTTTATTCTCTTTTCGGTTAATTAGCTTACAATTAGTTCTCTAATGTTGTATTTTTGTTGTTTTAATTGAAGAGTATGATTATGATGGACATTTTGATGTTGGGATTACACGCATGGGGGGATTTTATGGAAATTGGGTCGATAAGATCCACGTCCAAAAGAGTTTTTGTAGCCAAGAAGATCTTATCTCGGAGTTACGAAATACGGCGTTGATGGAAAAATTCTCATTCAAAATGTATAAATCGAGACCAGAGTTGTTTGTGGCAAGATGTCGTGTGAAAATATGCTTATGGAGGCTTAGAGCAATTGTGGCCAACGAGCCAAACAATTTGGACAAGCAAACCTAACTTGTAAGACTATCTTATTCATTAGTAGATATATATGATGCTGAAGCAAATTACTCTATGCCTACCGAGTTTTGGTGAAGCATTGCACAAAGAGAAAAATCAACATATTTGAACTAAAAATAAAAATACATAATACGAAATAAAAATGTACAAATAAAAAAGAACTCTCTGCTATGTCTTCTTCTTTTTCTTCAGTCCATCAATTTTCCTTCAGTCCAGCAAATGAAATGTCAGTTCCAAATCCTTATCCTACAGGATTTTAGGAACAGATTAGGGAAGCGAATCAATTACCACTTGACACATTCTTCTGACTTGGACTAGCATCATCGGATAGGGAAGCGAATCAATTACAACTGAGATATCTTTGATGACCCCTCAATTATGTCACAATCTACAATAAGAAAAATTGCAAAAGATAAACAATAGTTCATCAGTACAAGAGTTGCGGTATACAAGTGAATGCAAACGACTGAATTATCTAATGACTATATATGTGGAAAATGCAATAAACATAAAGCGGACAAGTGACTAAAAACTAAGGATATACCTGAATTTGATTCAATGACTTCGGAATAAACATAATCTTTGAGAAACGGTTCATCAGGCAGTGGTATGGCATCCAGGAAGGCAATAACAACAAAGTATCTACCTATAGAACATGGGTATCTGCCCATTATTACAGAAAATGAGAAAAGGAAACAAATTGATAAACGAATCTTAATACAAAAGAAACCTCCAGAACCGCCTATTGCTTGCAGAATATTTCTCCCATTGCAGAGCAGGGCAGCAACATATGCAGCCTGCAGAACACAAATCCTCGTAAGGAACCATCACGCCGAGAGAACTTTTTGGCGGAGATATCATCAATAAGCCTGGCAACATGAGCTCAATGGCAAATGAAACTGTGCATACTATTCCGCTTACATGACTTCAAAACATATTTAACTCGTATCAAGAACTCACCAGGAACCTTGAATGGGCAGAAAAACGAGATTTATCATTGGTTTCGACATACATATCTGCTCCAAATCCATCCTTGGATAGCTTATCCCAATTTCCCACCGCTTCTTTAGGAACAAGGCGTGATAAGCTCGAAGGTTTCCTTCCGTAACCTTGCAAACGCTGATAGATTACACAGGGAAGTGGAGGAAGTTTCGGAACGTTCTTGGTACTAGACACTGATGTTGGTGAAGTAGATTGAAGCAGAGCCAAAACATCATCAGCTGGATCATTGAAAGACTCTTCCACTCCTATATCGAACACTTGCAAGAATGCATCATCTGTATGAGTATGAACTTCTAAAGAAGCCATCGAATCACACCCAAGAACTAACAACAGATTCTGTAACAGAGAGGAAATGATTAGTCCATTTTAGCTTTCTTTTAATCTAATGCAGTCTCAGGAACCTCAAGAATCAAAACTCATCAAATACAAAGGAAGAAACAGAGATCTTCAAGACCAAGAAACGAAAGAACATAGAGCAAGAACATCCTAGTGACCTAACAGATCCGATCAAAACATGAGATTACTGTCTATAACCAAACCCAGAAAGTGGAACGAAGTAAAAAACGGTCACACAAACGAAGAAATCGAGACTAATAAAGCAAGAACAGAAGAAAGAAAGGATCTTGTTTCATTTTAATTTTAGTGACCAACTTTTCTTTACAGTGACTGCCTAAAAATTCTCTCAAATCAAATCAAAATCCTCGCAATAATCAAAACTTACCTCTCCATGACCTGCGTCAATAGACTGACGGAACTATCTACACTAGGGATGACATCTCCAGGCAAGTTGAAACCATCCAACAAATGAAACAACAAGAACAACATCATAACCCAATCTGACTTTTCTCTAATAAGAAATGCATCTGTAATAACACATACCGACTCTATGAGACCCAAAAGCACTTTAGTATCTCCCTGCGTGAACCATCCCTGCTGACAAGGAAGAAGACGAAACTGAAGCTTTTGTCTTTAACATGACGCAGATCTGCAGAAGAGAGTAACAACGATTTGGGAATCGCCGATTCGAGAGGATTTGAGAGAGGCTGCACATCAAATTAGGTTTTTGGTTAAATTTGGTTAGACTAAAATTATTCGGTTTAGTTTTGGTTTGGTTCAATCTTGGTTTAATAAAATAACATCAATTTTTTTATTTCAGATTTATGTATCTAGTTTTAATTAGTAGTAGTAATTTTTTGTGCAAATATATTTTAAATAGATGACAATGGCTAATTCTTTTGTTATGTATATTTATATATATCAGATTAATTTTTACAAATTTTATAATTAAAATTTAAAATATAATTGTATAGTACACTTCACATGAAGTCTGAAATTCAAAATAATTAAATAGGCGGAAATATTCGCGCCAAATAAATTTCAGTTTCCGCCTATTTAATTATTTTGAATGTGAAGTCTACTACATAATTGCAGACTTCGTTTGTAGTCTACATTTGTAACTGAGTTTTCACATAATTAGTTTAGAACCTAAATTATCTTTGTTGGTTCAGATGATTTATTTTTGTGCAAAATTATTTTACATAGATCACAAATGGCCTATTTTTTGTTATGTATATTTTTTATGTTTCATATTTATTTTTTAAAAAATTTATAAGTAAATTTAAAATTGTAATTACGAAGTAGACTGCATATGAAGTCTGTGTAGTGCGTAGTAGACTGCATATGAAGTCTATATAGAGGAGAGAGTGGAAGTAAAAAACAAATTAAAAAACAAAAACGAAAATATATTAACCAAGTGTTATTAGTTCGGTTTGATCAGTTTGCGTTTGAAGAAGAAACATAATACATGTTTTGATTTTCGATTGGAGAAGATGTATAGAATTGGATTATGAAACTAATAATACATAGCATCTCTATTGAGGATTTCGTACATAATTGCTTAGTAAATAATAAATTAAGAAGAATCTACTATATAAAAGTGGAACGGCATTCTCCATGACTAGGCCTGGGCGTTCGGATACCCGTTCGGGTTCGGTTCGGGTTTTTCGGGTTTTCGGGTATTTCGGTTTAGGGGTATAGAACCCGTTCGGATAATTTATAGTTTCGGGTCGGGTTCGGATTGGGTATAGTCGGGTTCGGGTAATTTCGGGTTTTACCCGAAATCCGATATCATTATCGGATACCCGATAAAACCGGGTATTTTACCCAAAATTGCTGTAAAAAAAAACCGAAACCATCCGAAATATGATTTAAAACCCGAAGTTATCCGA